>JAOWBW010000277.1:1127440-1272515 GCA_026119855.1 Campanula takesimana
ATCGCCGAACGGACAATTTGAGCATCCGTTTCTGGCTCAGAGACAGTCACAGCAGCAGCAGCAGCCGCCGCCAGTTCATATGATGGGAACGCCGGTTCACAATACGGCGACGTCTTATGTGGAGGATTTGGAGTCTGCCAAAGGGAGGAAAGTTTTGACTCTCTTCCCACTGGGGATGAATGAATATATTTGGGTAAGTCACTTCAAATCTTTTTGCCTTTCTTCTTGCCTTTTCCTTTTCGAATCCGCTTTTCCTTGATTTCTTTCTGCAAAATGGTGATTTCACAACCTCTAATTTGAACTATCATAAAATGCAAATATAAACTACAATGACAAGAAAATTAATGCCTTTATATTCAGGCCAAACAACCACTTAGAGTTGAATATAGTTTCTTGAGTTGGAATAAACGTCGCCTTTTCTATTTGGTTTGTTCCAAATGTTGCATTTCTAAATTATTTTGCAAACCGTGGTGATCTCACTCAAGTGGCCTTTAATAAAAGGGCTAGGCTGGGCATATGATGCTCAAGTATGATCAACATCGACTAAACGTTGACTTAGTCAACGATGACATTTATTCCGGGACGGAGGAGTACTGATTATTGATTCCTACTTTCTGTTATGCAGTGTTGGAGTTGAAGGCAATTCGGGTTTGTAGAGGCTGTTCTACCCGGTCCATGTTGATATGAGAGATTGGTGGCTCATTTGCATTCAGTATACCTCTTCTCTTACTAAATGACCGGTTGGGATCATGGATAGCAAACTTGGGTACTGGGTTCTTACCATCTATGTTAATTTCTTGTCATTTTACTTATTGTTTAGCATTATTATGTAGAGATAATGTCCGCCTGTTGTAATTGTGGTGTTCGATAGACTTAAAACTCCGGATAATGGGAGATCTTTGAGGGTAAAAATAAAATTTCTGACATCATTTGAAACTTGTCTCTCTTTTATCTGTGAAATTACTTATCCTGGTTTTGGCCTCTCCATAAGCACAGGAAGCAAGATGAACATTCTCAATTGTTGAAGCTTGTCCCAGAAGGCCAGAATAGCCGTGCATTTTTTTACTGTAATATCTACTGCTCCCTCTGTCCCAAATAATTTTCTCATTTAACTTGACTATTCAAGACGTGAATTTCACTAGCCATGTTTTGTTTATACACGTTTAACCCTATATTTTAGAAATGAGAAGAACTTTTTGGACAAAAATGAGAAAACCATTTTGAGACGGAGGAGTATTCATTTATACTAGTTGCCGTCCGAAAATACTTCATCGGTCTCGGAAAGTTAATCTTTTTTTTTTTTTCAGTTTGAATGAACTTTGAGTAATAATTGAGGTTACTGTTAGTTATCTTATTGAGAATCCAAAAACTGACATGATAGTACTTATAATAGTGTATCAATAACAAGTTTTATATTTTCACTTAGATAATTAAAATGAGTTTGGATAATTGTTCAATGTTTATTCGTAATAATAACAAAAAAAAAAGAACTAACTTTCCGGCACAAATTATGATGTTATTCTGGATGCATTATCATCGATCTCTCCTTACATCAGTAGTTAATTCTTAGCTTTAGCTGTAGCATTTTCAAAGATCAGAAAAACACACCTCAATGATGGATTCTAGTTCACAATTTATTATTATTAAAATTAAAATTATTGATGTTAATTGATTCTCCAATCAATGGAGAATGGTCCCTTTTTCATTTGTCTTTGTCTTTGAGTGAGTGAGTCGTTTTACAGTGCCAGTAAACTTTTCCATTCTGCGAGGATAGGGATCAAATCACAGATCTCAAAGATTGAGATTTGTTGCTTAAAATAAATGACATTTTATTTTTACTACTAAACACTTCTATGAGTAATGCACAACTTAACTTAGTATTATTACCCATGTCCTTAAATGAGTGTCCAAATTTTATTTTAGGAGACATCTGAAAATATCAATTTTTGTACACTTCGTGACGAAGATTCATATATAATATGTAATCTCTTTTCCAAACATTTAGTTTTGCACGTATAAAGAGACCGTTGAAAAAAAAAACGAAAATAAATATTTAGGGACAAAGTTATTATAAAAAAAACACTCATTTTGGGACAAAGATTTCTTGAAAATTGACACTCATTAAGGGACGGAGGGAGTATTGATATATACAATCCTTTTTAATTAGAAAAAAGTAAAAAACTGATATTTTTATTTTTTTTTGAAAGATGATAAATATTAATTTTGATGAGCATTAGAAGTTGAGGAGGTGAAAGTGCACTTTTTTTAACTGATTTTTAATGATTAACTAACACACAAGTTAAAATTGCAATGAAATTCTTGGTTGAAGGTTTTTATTTTTATACAATTTAATTTTGTTGAAGGTTTAGATTACAATAGATTAACTTGTACAGGTTTTTCTTGCAATTATTTCGACATTTTTCTAGTAAAATCAAAACTTCAGGGCTTATAACTCATTAACTAATTATAAATAAATTATATTTAAGGGAAGATGCAATAATTATTATTCTATATATTATTCATTAAAAAGTTTGCTTATCCGGTGCTTTCATTAATATGTACTTTAATTATAGAGTTTCCTAGTAGTTAGGAAAACGTGTTTTTCAAAATCATCCGGCGGTCCTCAACACACTCACTGGACCTTCGTAACACAACAACTGGTCATCCTAAATATTGTCACTGGCTATCTATTTTTGTTACTCTAAAAAAAAAAAAAAAAAAAAAAAACTTCTGGCTGTCACTTTCAAATGTTCTGGCTATCATCTAATATCCAGAAGACTTTATATTGATATCCAGAAGGTTTTATATTTATATTCATGACCCTTCTGGCTATCACTTTCAAAGGTTCTGGCTATCAATCTCATATTCAGAAGGCTTTATATTGATATCTAGAACAGCTAGAAGTTCAAATTATTTACAAAAATGACCCTTCTGCCTATTATTTTCAAATTCTGGCTATCAATCTCATATCCAGAGGGTTTTATATTGATATCCAGAACCGTTGAGAAGCTCCGATTATTTACAAAAATGACCATTCTGACTATCACTTTCAAAGGTTCTGGCTATCATTCTCATATCCATAAGATTTTATAATTATATCCAAAACCGTTGAGAAGTTCCGATTATTTACAAAAATACCAGCGCGTTTTTTTTAAAACACATTTTTCCTGAGAGTTAGAAAAACTCGTTTCTCCCAAGATTCTGCGTTAATTATATACTCCTCCGTCCCGCCCGAAATATAATTTTCTCTTCTGCTACGGGGATTAAGGAATAATAATATTCTATTGTGAAAAGTGATAATGAGTTTGAATTAAAAGATTCAACATTTATAATTAATCACCAATCATTTTTTTAAAAAAAAATCCATTAATAAAGTTTTATTACAATAAAAATCAAAACCCAAAATACAATTCAATGAATTCATCATTCTCTTCCCCACTCCCCAGCAAGATTAGCCTCCAACACCATTATCGGGCCACCACCACTGCCACTAACACCACCACGCCGCCACCACCGTCTCTGCCTCCTTCACCACCACGCCGCCACCACCGTCGCCACTACGTGCCCCTTAAAATCCATCAGCAGCACCACCGTTACCCACCACAATCATCCCCTGCTACCACCTCAAAACAACAAGAATGAAAAAATCAAATCACAATTTAAATCTGAAATCAAAGAAAAAACACAAACACAAAGAAACACAGTTATACACGCATTGAACACCCACACACACAAAGAAACACAATAGATCTACACACTCACATAAACAAACACACTAGATCTACACACATATGAACACACACAAACACACACACACCAGATTACATTAATCCATAGTTGAAAGAGAAAGAAAACGAGAGAGAGAGAGAGGGGGGGGAGAGAGAAACACTTACTTGCAGTTGAGCAACGACAACGGTAACGACGGCGAAGACGACGACGATATTTTCTATGTGGGCGACGAAGATGGCGATGGGAAAGAAGTGGGAGGTGGTGCTGGGGAAGGGAAAGAGCAGCGGGTAACGGTGGCGACGAAAACGACAGCGGAAGGGAGCGGCGATGGAAGGGGCGGGGGCGGGGAGGTGGGAGATGAGAGGAAATGATAGAAAGGGAGTTGGAGATAGATTTGGGGTTGGGAGGAATGGACTTTAGAGGGGGGGGGGGTTATTTTCTAGGGCAACTACCATTTAGTCCCTCATTATAATCAAAATGACCACCTAGGACAACCATTTTCCAATATTACCACCTAGTCCACGCTAATAAAAAAGGACAGGCGTGCCGTTACTAATCTCGCCGAAATTACAGTTTTGCCCTTTTCTTCTCAATCAAAACCCCTGAACGACGGTTTTGGGAAGGTTCACTCACCTTTTGTGCGCTCTCTCTCTTCGTCACTCTCTCCCTAACTTTCTCTCTCTAAAAACCTCCATTAACGGTCGGTTTCATCAAAATCTTCATCAAACAACAAGTAATTCACATGAAAACTCCCCAATTTTAAGTTCGCTGTTCATGCGATCAGATTTTCTCAGCATTTTATGCATTTAAATTTAATTTTCAAAATATTTTGGGGTAATGTGAAATAATCATGTAGATTGGTGAAATAAATCATGTTCGCAGTTGTATTAGATTGTCTTTCTTCATTTTTTAGCTTCTATTGTTGTTAGATTTGTTAAATTGTATAAATAGTTTTGAAATTGACATTTATTTTGCTTGTTTGTGTTACGCAAATGTTTTTGAAATGTCCATGGTTTATAGCGCCTGATTATTTGGTTAATTTTGACTGCATATGTATTTGACCTAGTTTTTTTCTTTTCTTTTTTGTTGAAATACATTTCATTAAGTTCACATTTTGTAATTTTAGTTCACACTTGAGGTCATTTTGCATTTACTTCATATTTGTTCTACTTAATTTCACATTTGTTGTTGTTTTTATGCATGAAGAATATATGTTAATAATTTTAGTTCACACTTGAGGTCATTTATTCTCCTTAAATTCCCATTTGTCCTCCAAACATGTTCTCTAGTGACTAAGTTTTGTAAGTTTGCAGTTGTTTTTCTTAAATTAACAGTTATTATTTAAAAAAATTAAGCTCAACTTAAAGTTTACAGTTCTGCTTAATCTCACGGTTATTGTTTTGTTTGTATTCACAGTTGTGTCTCTTGCTCATATTCACAGTTGTTTGTTTTTTTATCTGTGAATAATTGAATGGTTTATGCATTAACAGAAGTTCGTAGTTTTGTTATTCTTAATTGACAGATATATGATTGTTTATATTCACACTTGTGTATCTTTCCAAGCTACTTCCATTTGAATATAACTTAAAATGTTCACAGTTTTTAAAATTAAATTCACATTTGTCCTCCAAAGATGTTCTCTAGTGACTAAGTTTTGTAAGTTTGCAGTTGCTTTTCTTAAATTCACAGTTATTATTTTCACTACTTGCTTGAATTCTGTTTAGTTAGTAACTTATCAAAGTTCACTGTTGTTTTTCTTGAATTCTAATTTTTCTTACTATTTTTTTGTTAGATGGCGATGAAACAAATTTCAAAGAAATAAAAAAAAAAGGATCAGAAATCAACACCAAAGAAACAGCGTTCTACAAATATGAAGGGCAAGGGATCTTCGAAATCTGCAAAAACTGGGAAATCAAAAGCTAAGAAAGTGAATGAAGATATTTCGTATAGGTCCAATATTGAGGCTTCATTAAAACTTGTTCAATCCATCAATCTGACAAGAAGGCACTTGAATATGTTGAAGAAATCGCCATTTTTCAACATGTTCAATGCCTTGAACAATAACAAAAATATAAACCATAGAAAGTCAGATCTCGTTGCAACAGATATAATCAGATGTTTTGATCTGAAGAGCGATAGTTTTCAGTTTGGGGAAAAATTGGTTCGATTCACTGTAAATGATGTGAAGTTAATATATGGGATTGTCTCGGGAAGTGAAGAAATGAACTTGGATTCAAGAGGAAGCCTGATTTATTCTGGTTTGGCACATAGAAGGTTTCCAGGAGTTGAAACAAGGGTTAAAATAACAATGGTCAAGAGTGTTATCAAAGAAATTTCTGAAAGTGATGATGATATAGATGTCGAAGATGTTGTTCGTCTTATGACTTTGCCTGCCATGACATCATTGTTTTTTACTAAAACAGGTGATATTGTACCATCTGACTTCTTCCACTATGTTGACAATATCGATGAAATGAAAAATTACAATTGGGCGAACACAATTCATTCAAGACTGATGCCATCAGTCCGGTTATATCACACAAATCCCAAATATGTTACAGGCTGTGTTGGTGCACTATCTGTAAGTAAAATGTTTTATTGTTTTGCTATTTTTATTTATTTTATATAGCTATATCTGTATGATGTTTCTGTTTTTTCTCAGTATTTTTTCTATGAGCACACCAAGTCACTTCCTGCAAGGAGGGAGATTCCAAGGTTTATGAAATGGGAGTTGCCAAAGAAGATTTTTTCATTCAAAAAGAAAACAATTGATTGCCTTAAGAAACATAATGTAAGTTGTTTTACTTGAGTTCACATTTATTGTTATTAAATTCACATTTCTTTTAACACAAATCAGTTATTGATCACTTTTCAATTTATGTGTTCTTCAATCTTACTTAAATTTACAGTTGTTTAGACTAGTTCACAGTTGTGTTTTTTCAATTTTTGGGTTTGAAATCTTCAATCTTACTTAAATTTACAGTTGTTTAGACTAGTTCACAGTTGTGTTTTTTCAATTTCTGGGTTTGAAATCTTCAATCTTACTTAAATGCACAGTTGTTTAGACTATTCACAGTTGAAAAATAGATTATATGTGAATCAATATTTCCATCTTCTTTTATTTTAATAGGTTTATTCTGAGGAGTTGGAATTAACTGATGCGGAGAAGAAAATGTTTAAGAATTGTGAATTTGTGAGAGAGAAAGCTGAGAAAGAAGGGGAAGCAAGTGGAGAGCAAGTAAATGAAGTCAGTGGAGAAAAAGAAGTGAATTTGGAGAAAGAAATTACTGAAGGATCAGAAAGAAATGAAGAAGAGAGTGAAAATGAAAATGAAGAAGGGCAAAATGAAAATGATGGATATAAAACTCCTCCAGATTGTGAGTTTGAAAATGACTTTAACTTCACTGCACAGATGGATAGTAGTCTGCATGAAGCTGAGTTAAGGGATCTCAAAATTGAAAAACAAAAGTTGATTGCTGATCTTGAAGAGCTTGCGGAAAAGCACAATGATTTAAATGATAAATATGAAGAACTTTGTGCATCACATCTAGAGTTATCACAGGTGTTGAGAAAAAAAGAAGAACATTTTGAAACCAATATGAATGATGCTTCTATTAGAATGCTTTCTCTGGAGGAGGATTTGAAAGAAATGGATTTGAAGAAGGAAAATGAGTTTGAATTAAGGTTGAAAGAAAAGGAGTTGAGGATGGAAGAAGAGTTTCAAAGAAAATTGAAGGAATCTTCTACAAGAATTGAAGCTTTAGAAAAGCAAATTAAAGAAAATGAAGATGAGAAAGAAAACAACTCAATGTTCAGAACAATGATGAGAGGTTGAATATGGCTAATGAATAGATTAAAAAACTGAAGAAGTTAATAAATGAGAATGAGGTGGCAAGAATTGATGAAATAAAAGCATTGAACAACATGTATGCAAAAGATGTGGAGAAATATGTAGTGCAGATTGGAAAGTTGACAAAGGAAATAGCTGAGTCTGAAAAGGAGAAATAGGTCATGAGATCAATGATCAAAACTGTGAAGACAAGAAAGAGAACAAAGTTGGAGGATGAGGACTTTGATTATACAACCAATGCAAGACAAATCAAAAAAGGAGCAGCAGCACCAACAAAGAAACCCAAAAGAAGAGCAGCACAAACAACCAAGAATGAACCAGCAACCATTGACGTTGAAAACATTAAAGAGAAGGAACCTGAACCTGTAAAACCACTGCCTCCATTCAATAGAAAATTCAGTTTGACAACAGAAAACATTAAGGAAGAAGATGTTGAGCGATATAATGTGATGTTGCAATTGCAAACAAGAAAGTAAGTATTTTTTTCATCTATATCATATATGTTATTATAATTATTTTGATATTCGAATACATCTATAAATATAAAATTAAATGTTGCATGGGGAATACTTGGGGAAAAGATAACATATTTGTCAGTGTCGAGCATTTGTATGAGATAGCACATGATGAGGCATCTGAGGACTCGGTATATTAATACTTTCTTTGTTTTAGCGAAAATTTGACGTCTCAGTTGTATGATTATCTTTCAAGCATACTCCAATTCACATTTCTTTTAACACAAAATCACTTATTGATGCCTTGCCTTTCAATTTCTAGGTTTGATTTCTTAAATATCACTTAAATTCACAGTTGTTTATACTAGTTCATGTTGGCAGTGGTGCCCTAGGCACGTTTAATAAACGTTGTAATTGTTATCATTTATTTCATATCAATAAAGAGATGTTTTGATTATTATTGTTGTTCATGTTTACTTATAATAATCTCCGTCCCTAGTACTTGTTAAGCACTAGTATAACGGTTAAATGATCATGGGATGATCATGTTAGATTTATGGGTACTTGTTTGGAACAAGGTACTGGACATGACCCGCTGTATGAGATTTATGTCATGGTCTATGTCGAACATATATCTTATATTAGTTATGTCATTTGAATCCTTAGACATGAAGTTATTATAGTCTTCCACTTGATGAACATTATGTTTGACATATTCAAACGCTACCTTTAACTGGGTAGTTATAAAGGGTATGATTGGCATAATCGGATTCACGTAGGAAAGAATAATAAGCTAAATGGATTTGTCCCTCTTCGGAGAGATGTCAAACTTGGGTCTCTCGTAGGAATGATGTTGATGAAATGTTCGGCCGGATTCAAATGAATTGATTGGATCAATGGCATTTGGATTATCAACATATTCGGAATCGAGAAAGTATTGAACAAAACAAGTTGACTGTTTGACCATGACTTGTGTTCAATGACATCGTGGACAAAGGGATTATGACATATTCTAAAAGGAATGCGAACTTGTATCTAGTTATACTATTTGGGTAGGTATGACGGTTTGCTAGAACCTAATCATATCTTATGGTTTCATGTTTGAACCCATTGCCAACTTAGTATAATCCTAGAGGGTCACACACAAAAGAACGAATCTTTAAAAGGACTATATTGGAATTTTGGAAATTCTAGACATTCTGGGGAAGTGGGCGACCGCACAGTATGGACTGGGCGGCCGCACACTTAGCTCAAAATTGTACCATTTTGTTTCAGATAGATGTGCGAGCGCACAGTGAATTCTGGGCGGCTGCACAGTACTGTCGGCTGGCACTTTCCTAATTCGATTTGGAATGTCTTTTGACACAAGGTTCCTATTTGGAATAGGTCTTGCTTGTGTATAAAAGGATGATTTCGGCCAGAACTTCAGACATAGCCTTTTGTGAGTCTCCAAAGAGTTTGAGAGATGTTTTACTTTGTTCTAAGACATCCTTGGTCAAAGAACAAAATAATACACAAAAGAAAAATTCCATATAGTTCAAATTCATTGTGAAAACGTGTTTCACAATTTGGTCTAGCAACCAAGATCAAAGAAGCTCCTTTGATATTCGTTCGAAGTGTGGATACCGCTAGAGGGTGAAAATCATCATCTTCAAAGTTCGTGTTCAAACTTTGTGATCGTGATCAACTCTTCAAATCTCCACCAAAGACCAAGAGAAAATTTGATAGCCATCAAGGGTTAGTTTTATCCTATATTCATGTTATGATAATTGATTTAATCATATGAACGGATCTATGTGCTTTGGGTTTCAAAAATTTTAAATGCTAAATTCCGCTGCGCATGTTTGATCGAAACCCAACAGTGGTATCAGAGCCCCGTTCATGTTGATTATTTCAATACCTAGATCATGTTATGTGTATATAAATTGTTTATGTGCCTTGCATGATATGAATATTGGAATATATGATATATATGTGTTTTGTGATTTTATGTGGTTTATTGTTTTGCAACTTTAAATCGCACGATTCAATCGCAATAAATAAATTATGGTGGATTCAGAATTGTTGATTATTAATTTTTGATTGGATCAAAGTTTTAATAATCGGGGAAAAAACGATTTTGAGACAAAATTTTCGAACTTTGAAAATTCTGCACATTCTGATGACCCGGGCGACCGCACAAAACGCCTTGGGCGGCCGCACGGTTTTGGGCGACCGCACAAGAGTTTTTGGGCGGCCGCACAAGGGGATCAGAAGGTCTGATTTTGGTCAAAAACAGAATCTGGAATTTTTCGAAAAAAATTCAACAAAACCAGTAACAGAACCAGTCCAGACTTGCTGATCTGGAATGTGTTTTGGGTAGTTGGTTTGTGTGTGGATTTTGGGGTTTGATTTTCCTATTTGTTTTAGTCTTGTGATTCCTAGATTGGTTCAAGTTTTGGATGGCTAATCTGCGTTCATCGAGATTGTGTTTCCCAAAATTGATCGCAATCAAAGTTTCAAAGATAAAACGAAGTTAGAATTATGAAGAGTTCATAATTGCTAAAATTGAGAAACAAAGTTCTTGATTCAAAGTTTGGAGATCCATGTGGAATTGTGAATGCAGTTGGCCTACGTTCATCGAGACCATCTATTGTTTAGTTTCGGCCACATGGACTACTTTCTTCGTTTCTTGAATTAGTGCGGGATTGTGGTTGCCTAATGGCTTAGTTCGACCGCACTTCTTGTTGTCTTGATTTGGAGATAATAACCGAAGTTGAAATAGTCTCATCCTCATAATTATAGAGAAACTAATGACACATAAATATCATGCTTAAATTAATGGAGATTAATTTAGTGGCTAAACTTGATGTGTAACATGTTTATATTATGTGCTCATAAATGTGTTATATGATATATGTGATGAACCTTCAAAGAAAGTTTTAAGTCCTTTATTGCCATACCATGATTAAAACACTTGTTTATACATGGGTGATCTTGATGTGGGTTCGCCTCCGCGAGGTGCATTAAGTTTATTCATGTATGACCAAGATGAGGTTCATTAGTTTAATGTGGGCTTGCCTCCGCAATGTGCATTATATTGAATGGTTCCTATGCGTTTAAAATGGTTGGACTTAATTAGGCGTCAAAACAGTTTTGGTCCTAGGCAAAAGATGAGATTAAACATGCTTTTTGAAATTGGATTTCTCAAAGAATCTCATAAAAGGGATCTAAGAATCATATGGGATATGATTGACATGATTGTCTACCTAATTAATTTAGTTTTTGAGCAGTCCGCCTCCGTGGACTCAAAAGTTAAATTAAAGATTGGATCTTGGCCCAATTAAATTATATTATACATTGGATGTATAAGAAGGTTATATAATTTAGTGGGAGTATTTTGTTTGAAAAATACATTATTTATCTCTTTAATGAAAACCGGTACTTGTTAAATTTGAAAATTTTGCATATTTGTAGATAATGACTAATAACACTCAATCAATGTCGTTGCGATCGATCCTTGAGAAGGATAAGCTCGAAGAGAATGGTACTAACTTTATGGATTGGATCCGTAGCATAAGAATCGTTCTTAGGCAAGAAGATAAGTTGTACATTCTCGATGGGCCTCTCCCTGCTGAACCACCGCCTACTGCCCCTAGGGCAGAAAGAGACAATTACAAGAAACATTGTAATGATTCCAGAGATGTAAGTTGTCTCATGCTTGCTGCTATGTGCTCAAAACTCCAACAAAGTTTGGAACATTTGGAAGCCTATGAGATAGGCGTGGAGTTGAGAACTATGTTTCAAGAGCAAGCTAGGCAAGAGAGGTACAAGACCATTGTTGCATTCACTACTTGTAAAATGAATGAAGGGCAACAAGTGAGTCCTCACTTTCTTAAAATGAAAGGTTATGTAGAGCACCTTGAGAAAGTTGGCTATCCAATCCCATTGGAGCTAGCCACGGATCTCATTCTTAATTCATTGCCTAAAAGTTATAATCAGTTTGTGATGAATTATAACATGCATGGAATGGATAAGAATCTCTCTGAGTTGCATGGGATGCTCAAAACTGCAGAGATGAAAATTGTGGAGAAAGGTTCTCCCGTGCTCTTGGTTCATGATGGGAAGAAGGCTAGTCCCAAAGGAAAGGGTAAGAAAGTTGTCAAACCCAAAATAAGCAAGGCAAAGGTTGCCAAGGCTTCTGAGGCAAAACCCGATTCACAAAAGGATGCAATCTGTTTCCATTGTCAAGAAATTGGTCATTGGAAACGTAATTGCAAGGCTTTCTTGGAAGAGCAAAAGAAGAAGAAGAGCAGCAAGGCTGCGTCGACTTCAGGTATCTATATGATAGATATTCTCCTTTCTACCACTGATTCTTGGGTATTGGATACCGGATGTGGTTCTCACATTTGTCTAAATGTGCAGGGACTAAAGAATAGGAGACTGCTTAAAGAAGGTGAAGTAGATCTACGCGTGGGGAATGGAGCAAGAGTTGCTGCATTAGCCGTAGGGACTTATGAAGTCACTTTACCTTCCGGATTAATTCTTGTTTTGAACAATTGTTATTATGTTCCGGATTTAAGCATAAATATTATTTCAATTTCTTGTTTGGATAATGAAGGTTTTAAGTTTCTTATTGAGAATAAGAAATTGTTTATTTATTTAAATGATGTGCTTTATGGTATTGCTAATTCATTTAATGGCCTTTATATCTTGGATGTCAAGAATGAAAATAATGACAATGTCTATCATGTAAATAAGAAATCTAAACCTAATGATGTAAATCATACTTATTTGTCGAATTGCCGTCTCGGTCATATTAATGAGAAGCGTATCTCAAAACTCCATGGGGACGGACTTTTGGGTTCATGTGACTTAGAGTCATATGATACTTGTGAGTCGTGTCTTCTTGGAAAAAATGACTAAGACACCTTTTACCAAGATGGGTGAAAGGGCAAGCGACTTATTGGGGTTGATACATTCTGATGTATGCGGACCATTAAGTAGCAATGCTAGGGGAGGATTTCAATACTTCATAACCTTCACTGATGATTATAGTAGATTTGGGTATGTTTATCTAATGAAACATAAGAGTGAAGCATTTAAGATATTTAGAATATTTCAAAATGAAGTAGAAAAACAACTTGGCAAAAGTATCAAGGCACTTCGATCAGATCGTGGTGGAGAATACTTGAGTCAAGAATTTGATGATCATCTAAAGAATTGTGGAATAGTTTCACAATTAACTCCACCTGGAACGCCACAATGGAATGGTGTGTCCGAGAGGAGAAATCGGACTTTGTTAGACATGGTTCGATCAATGATGAGTCAAGTTGATCTTCCAATATCCTTTTGGGGTTACGCTCTAGAAACCGCTGCTTTCACACTAAATCGTGTTCCAACTAAATCGGTTCAAAAGACACCATATGAGATGTGGAGTGGAAAGAAAACTTGTTTATCTTTCATGAAGATTTGGGGTTGTGAAGCTTTTGTCAAAAGACTTGTCTCAGACAAACTTGCACACAAATCTGATAAGTGTATTTTCGTGGGATATCCTAAGGAAACTAGAGGATATTACTTTTACAACCGTGAGGACAACAAAGTGTTTGTTGCCCGAACTGGTGTCTTTCTAGAGAAAGAGTTTCTCTCCAAAGAAATCAGTGGGAGTAAAATAAATCTTGAAGAAATTCGAGACCCAGAAAATAACATTGAACCAATAGTGGAACAAGAACAAGAACCACAAGGAGTTGTGGAAACTGTTCAAAATACACAAGCAACTCGCAGATCTAGTAGGTTACGATCCGAGCCTGAGAGATATGGATTTCTCGTAACGGATAGTAATGAGGTAGAAATCATTGAGAATGATGAACCGTCAACCTACCAAGAGGCGATGTCTTCTCCTGATTCGGACAAGTGGCTTGGAGCCATGGAATCCGAATTGCAATCCATGCAAGACAATCAAGTTTGGAATTTGATTGATGCACCCGAAGGTGTAAAAACCATAGGATGCAAATGGGTCTTCAAGAAGAAGACTGACATGGATGGGAAGGTGCATACTTACAAAGCTAGGCTTGTAGCGAAGGGTTATAGGCAAGTTCATGGTATTGACTATGATGAGACCTTTTCACCCGTAGTAATGATCAAGTCTATAAGAATTTTGCTTGCCATTGCCGCATATCATGACTATGAAATATGGCAGATGGACGTCAAAACCGCTTTCCTGAATGGAAAACTCCAAGAGGATGTGTATATGACACTACCTGAAGGTTTTGAACAAGATTCTAAGGTATGCAAGTTGCAGAGATCCATCTATGGATTGAAGCAAGCTTCTAGGAGTTGGAATCTCCGTTTTGATGAATCGGTCAAAGAGTTTGGTTTCATCAAGAACGAAGATGAGCCTTGTGTATACAAGAAGATTAGTGGGAGCATAGTGCTATTCCTTGTTTTATACGTGGATGACATATTGCTCATTGAAAACGACATTCCTACACTTCAGTCTGTGAAGACTTGGTTAGTAAAGTGCTTCGCAATGAAAGATATGGGTGAAGCCGCATATATTCTTGGCATTAAGATCTATAGAGATAGATCAAGGAGGCTACTTGGTTTAAGCCAAAGTACATACATTGACAAGGTCATTAGAAGATTTCGTATGGAAAATTCTAAGAGAGGCACCCTGCCCGTGTTACATGGAGTTTCTCTAAGCAAGACTCAATGTCCTAAGACAAACGGTGAGCGTGAGAAAATGAATGATGTTCCATATGCTTCGGCAATTGGGTCCATCATGTATGCCATGATTTGTACTAGACCGGATGTATCTTATGCTTTGAGCATGACAAGTAGATACCAATCCAACCCTGGCGAAAATCACTGGATAGCTGTAAAAGCGATTCTTAAGTGCTTGAGAAGAACTAAAGACTCGTTTTTGGTCTATGGAGGAATGGAAGATGATCTCGTTGTAAATGCTTACACGGATGCAAGCTTCCAAACCGACAAAGATGATAGCCGATCGCAATCGGGTTTTGTGTTTATGTTAAATGGTGGAGCTGTAAGCTGGAAGAGTTCCAAGCAAAGTACAACCGCTGATTCTATAAGAGAAGCTGAGTATATTGCTGCATCGGATGCTGCAAAGGAAGCTGTTTAGATTAAGAAGTTCATAACTGAACTTGAAGTGGTTCCTAGTATTGCTAATCCAATAGACCTTTATTGCGATAATAATGGTGTTATTGCTCAAGCAAAGGAACCAAGAGCACATCAGAAATCGAAACACATACTTAGGCGTTTTCATATCATTCGAGAGATCGTGATAGGGGAGACGTAAATATATGCAGAGTACCTACTGATGACAATGTTGCGGACCCGCTAACAAAGGGACTTCCACAAGCTAAACATGATGGTCATGTTAGGTCCATGGGTATTAGATACATGGGAGATTGGGCCTAGAGCAAGTGGGAGATTGTTGGTAGTGGTGCCCTAGGCACGTTTAATAAACGTTGTAATTGTTATCATTTATTCATATCAATAAAGAGATGTTTTGATTATTATTGTTGTTCATGTTTACTTATAATAATCTCCATCCCTAGTACTTGTTAAGCACTAGTATAAAGGCTAAATGATCATGGGATGATCATGTTAGATTTATGGGTACTTGTTTGGAACAAGGTACTGGACATGACCCGCTGTATGAGATTTATGTCATGGTCTATGTCGAACATATATCTTATATTTGTTATGTCATTTGAATCCTTAGACATGAAGTTATTATAGTCTTTCACTTGATGAACATTATGTTTGACATATTCAAACGCTACCTTTAACCGGGTAGTTATAAAGGGTATGATTGGCATAATCGGATTCACGTAGGGAAGAATAATAAGCTAAATGGATTTGTCCCTCTTCGGAGAGATGTCAAACTTGGGCCTCTCGTAGGAATGATGTTGATGAAATGTTCGTCCGGACTCAAATGAATTGATTGGATCAATGGCATTTGGATTATCAACATATTCGGAATCGAGAAAGTATTGAACAAAACAAGTTGACTGTTTGACCATGACTTGTGTTCAATGACATCGTGGACAAAGAGATTATGATATATTCTAAAAGGAATGCGAACTTGTATCTAGTTATACTATTTGGGTAGGTATGACGGTTTGCTAGAACCTAATCATATCTTATGGTTTCATGTTTGAACCCATTGCCAACTTAGTATAATCCTAGAGGGTCACACACAAAAGAACGAATCTTTAAAAGGACTATATTGGAATTTTGGAAATTCTAGACATTCTGGGGAAGTGGGCGACCGCACAGTATGGACTGGGCGGCCGCACACTTAGCTCAGAATTGTACCATTTTGTTTCAGATAGATGTGCGAGCGCACAGTGAATTCTGGGCGGCCGCACAATACTGTCGGATGGCACTTTCCTAATTCGATTTGGAATGTCTTTTGACACAAGGTTCCTATTTGGAATAGGTCTTGCTTGTGTATAAAAGGATGATTTCGGCCAGAACTTCAGACATAGCCTTTTGTGAGTCTCCAAAGAGTTTGAGAGAGGTTTTACTTTGTTCTAAGACATCCTTGGTCAAAGAACAAAATAATACACAAAAGAAAATTCCATATAGTTCAAATTCATTGTGAAAACGTGTTTCACAATTTGGTCTAGCAACCAAGATCAAAGAAGCTCATTTGATATTCGTTCGAAGTGTGGATACCGCTAGAGGGTGAAAATCATCATCTTCAAAGTTCGTGTTCAAACTTTGTGATCGTGATCAAGTCCACCAAAGACCAAGAGAAATTTGATAGCCATCAAGGGTTAGTTTTATCCTATATTCATGTTATGATAATTGATTTAATCATATGAACGGATCTATGGGCTTTGGGTTTCAAAATTTTAAATGCTAAATTCGCTGCGCATGTTTGATCGAAACCCAACAGTTCACAGTTGTGTTTTTCAATTTCTGGGTTTGAATTCTTCCATTTTACTTAAATTCACAGTTGTTTATACTAGTTCACACTTATTTTTTCTTGACAGGTTATCAATGGTTATTTGGAGATCTTGGTGGAGAAATATAAGGCAAAATTCAACAACAAACCAAGCAACAGAACTGTTGGAGTAATAACAACAAATGCATCGGTATGCCAAAAAAATACATGAAAAAAATATTAAGTTCATATTATATTTTTCCTTTTCCAGGTTCTTTTGGTTTGATGTTAAGTGGTTTTTATATTATAATTTAGAAAGTTTCACAGTTATTCAGATTTAACTATCTTGGGTTAATAGTTGTTTAAAAGAGTTCTATTTTTTGTTTTATACAAGTACTATCTGAGGAACAATCTCACAAACTACATCAAGAGCAACATTGATGAGCCTTTTATGAAGTTTTTGCGAAACAAAACTCGCTACATCTTGATTCCAATTCATATTCAATCTGGAAACCGAACTGCAGAACATTGGACACTTCTTGTTTTTGACACGGAAGACGGGGAGTACCGGTTTTATAACGGCCTAGAAAAAAAGGCATAAAGGATAAATATGCACCTCTTTCAAAGGAAATGGTAAAGCTCATTACATACAGTTTTATGCTTAGTAATATATTGATTTTTTTTTTCAGTATCAACATACAAGGCATTTCATCCCAAAACCAGATTCACCTATGAATCAACCGGAGGAGAATTTCATCTTGGTAGAAAAGTGTCCACAACAAAGTTATGGGAGTGTTGATTGTGGGATTGTTGTTCTTATGGAGATTGAAGAAATGCTATGCAGGGGAGAAATCAGTGAATGTTATGACAAGGACGCAACACATTATTTTAGAGCACAAATATTTTCTGATTTTCTACACGATTTCCACACCATTAGCATAGGATTGTAGGTACCAGTGATGTTAGGTTTTAAAAAACTTAGGTACTTTTGGTTGAAAACAAGTTGGGGGCATCAAAAATGTTTTTGGGGATGTAATCTTTTAGAAACTAGTGTGGTGGTTCAAGGCAACTGTTATTATGAATATTTTGCTTCAAATGACATATATTATGGTTATCTTTAACACTACTATTTTCATGGGCTTAATAATGTCTTCTATATTACTTAAATTCACATTTGTTTTATTAAATTCACATTTGTTTCTAAAAAGCATAAAAACTTCAGACCCACAGTAAGAAACATGATCTTAACACAAATGTGAACTAAAATTCACATTTGTTTCTAAAAAGCATAAAAACTTCAGACCCACAGTAAGAAACATGATCTTAACACAAATGTGAACTAAAATTCACATTTGTTTTAGTCAAATTAACATTTGTTTACAAAAAGCATAAAAGCTTCAAAAACATATGTTTAACACAATTGTGAACTAAAATTCACGAACGTTTGAGTAGTTCCTCAAACAACTGAGAAACAAAAAACTGCATTCCCAAAGTTTCAAATGAAATTTATTACATATCACTAAATGAAATGAAAATACTAAACAAACATTTCAAATTGAAAAGCTTCAAAAAAGAAACACAGCAAAAAATTCAATTAAAACTGTAAAACTTATATAACTGAAAATATAAGTTCACAATTGTACTTATCTTCAATATCTGTAAAAACTAATCATGTAAAGCATATCTGAATCATCATAAATGTTTTTCAATGTATGACAGATCTAAAAATTACCAAACTACATAGGCTCCTTACAAGTTTTTTTATTATGATTTCCTAATTTTCCACAACGACCACATTTCATTTGTCTTTTAAACACCACCTCTCCTTTTGAAGGAATGCGTCTCATCTTTGGCCTTCCTGGTAGACGCTTCACTATTGGAGGGTTTATAAAAGGGTCATCATCTGTTGGTTGGGTTGAAAATGTAAAATACGGCTCAATAGCAAGAGCATAACATTCCCTGTATTTGCTACTGTGAAAATACGTCTCAATGTACTTGAAAGAGTCTATTTTCGAAGAATATAATACCGCAGCAGCATGAACACACGGGAACCCTTCGTGCTGCCATTTTCCACATGAACACGTCCTATCTTCAATGTTCACAACCATGGTTGGCAACGAACGAACTTGAAACTTCTTGGAACTGGAAGGGATTATCACCAAACCCTTGCCCCTCTCAAGATTTTCCCTAAATTTTTTATCCATGTTTGGGCATAAGACAGATGTCCACTTTGAAGAATCAACTCTACGCTTACACATCTGCGCCATCAACTTTATACGGATTTGATCAATCAATTCTGTAACAGGAAGTGAACGAGATTCTCTAAACTGAGAATTAAATGATTCTGCTGCGTTTGAAGTCATCTCACCATAACGCTTACCCGGAAAGTATGCATTCGCATAGTTAACATGTGGAAGATTAGCAATAAAGTCACGGACCTTAGGACCACCTTCACTCTTCATTTGATCCAACAAAGTATGAAATATTTCCTTCGTTGGAGCTAAAGCACACTGATACAGCAGACTAACCATCTTCTTCCGCAAATTTATAGAACATCCCTTCATTTTATCCCTCAAGTTATTCCGCAAATGACCAAGGCAAAATGAATGATAACAATGAGGCATAACTTTCTTCACAGATGATAAAATCCCTTGATGACGGTCTGAAACAAATGTAATAACAATTCCTCTTACAAGAGGTTCCAATTGTTGAAGAAACCATGTCCAGTTATCCGTGTCCTCCGAAGAAACAATAGCAAAAGCAACATTGAAAAGACCTATAATTTAAAAAATAAATAATATGAGTAATATAAAAAGATGTAAAAATCAAAACTTAAAGTTCACAATTGTTTGAATCACTAAAAAATCATCTCCAATTGAAATCCATTAATAAGGCAATAAATTAACATCAATAAATATTTCAATAAAACAACTGTGAACTAAAACTTCAAGGAAAAAATGTGTAAAGTTAAAGAGTTACTTACCAGAATTTCCATCTTTAGCAGTTGTAGCTAACATGTTACCCTTATACTTTCCATGTAAGTGAGTCCCATCAATAAATAACATGGGCCGACAGTGACGAAATCCAGTTATACAAGCTCCAAATGATACAAAACACCTGTTGAATTGATAGGATTCTGAGTCATAATCAAGCACAAAATGGCTAATAGGATCAACCTGCTTCATCTTCTGAAAATAAGGGCCAAGTCTATCATAAGAAAAGTCTGCTTCACCAAACACTATGTCCTTTGCTTTTGCAACACCTCTGAAAGCAACTTTATAAGTAAGACCAATACCATAATCTGACTTGAGCAATTTAAGAACATCAGAAGGACCAATGGAAGGCTTAGCACGGATATCGTCAAGAATAATATCACAAAGAACATCAGAACTAATCTTTGAACTACTACCAAAGTTATATATGTCACCACAAGTATGGTTCCGCTCAAAACTACGAATATAAGCAAAACCATTGGCATGTTCAATGGATGTGTGAATTCTCCAAGGACAGTCTCTTTCTTCTTTGTGTTTACATTTGGCAGTAATGCGATCGCTATCATTCTTCACATAAACAAAGTCAAACCCAACTGCTGTGGCATACTTGCACAAAGTGTTCCGAAATTGACTAATCCCACCTTCAAACACCTGTCCAACAGAATCTATAGCAGTAACCCACTTTGAACTTTTCAAATCCTTTGTTTGCTCATGGAAAAAATTCAAATCAAACTCATGACTACTAGTTGTAGTTGAAATAGCCGATGAGGACGACTCATAATAATCCAAACTAAGAACCTGTTTCAAATGAATTTCAAGAGATTGAACCGAACTATGACCTACCATAAGAATCATATTAAAAAAATCATCCTCATTCTCCAATATGCAAAAAGGATTCACAGGTAAAACATATGACAAAGACATCATCTCCTAATTCAAAGTGTCCCACCTTTTACAAACAAACTGAATCAAAGCAGCAAATGATGAAAGCTTGCTCAATCTTTCAACTGCTGTAAGTTCACCAAACTTCAACAAAACCATAACACTTGAATCCATATTAAAATGTTGATTAAACTGCAAATTATGATAAAGCAAAACAGAAAATTAATAAAACAAAATTAAATGCGAGAATTCAAAGCAGAGTTCGAATTAAAATCAACGCAAAGCTGCGTTCAATTTTCCAAATCCAATCATCAAAAAAAGAGATTACAAAATACGAAAATAACATCAATTCATCAACAAAACATATGAAAATCAAACAAAAAATAACTTCTAAATAGATATAAACATAAGATCTGAACCTTGAAGCTAATATCCAGTCGATCGCCTTCGACTCTCTCTCTCTATCGCCAAGCTCCGCCTTCGCTCTCTCTCTATCGCCGAGCGCCGTTCAATTTTGAATGTGCGAAACACAAAACCCTAGGGAGAAAGACAGTATATATACGGGGGCATTTTGGGAATTATGAAAAGTTATAATTCTAGCGAGGGACTATCTGGTAATACTGAAAATGTGCCTGGACTAGATGGTAGATGAAAATATTAAGTTGGACTAGGTGGTAGTTAGGCTTAGGATGGGGGACCCTATGGTAATTTTCTCTATTTTCTATTATCTGGTAGTGGGTTTGGGTTGTGGGGTGGGCCAACCCATGAGTAATTAGTTAAGATAAGTAAAATGGATTAAATTAAATTATGGATGATTAGTGTAAATAAGGTGGGGTAGGCTCAATAAAATAATAATAATAATAATAAAATATTTCCATTTTGGGACGTCCTATTTCGGGTGGGACGCCCAAAACGGCAAAACGGCCTATTTCGGACGGGACGGAGGGAGTATATTTTTTATGTTCCACTTTCTTTTCTTTTTAATCTTTTAAATTATATATTTTAATTACAATAAATATACGCAAGAAATTAATATTCATTTAATTGTTTTTACCATGTCACAATAAATATAAGCAAGAAATTTTAAAAGGGATATGAAATTACTAATAAAAAGATATTCATTTTACACCTAGTTCTTTTATATTTAAGAATAATATATATATATATATATATATATATATATATATATATATATATATTTAAGAAAATACTCCCTCTGTCCCAGACAAAGTGAGACTTTTGGTCAACTTGATTGTACTTTGACAATTAATTTGAAGAATAAATAATGATCATAATAAAAATTAAAAATTATTATTGTATCATGATTCATAATATTTTCAATAACAATCTTCAGATATTAAATATGATATTTATTTATTTTTAAATTATTAGTCAGTGTAATCAGGTTTGACTAAAAATCTCACTTTGTCGGGACGGAGGGAGTATATATATATATATATATATATATATATATATATTAGTCTTAAATATAAAAAGATTTTTTTCTTTTTTGAAGCAAAAACAAAGATAATTGAGAAATGCTTTTTGTATCTCCAAATTGAATAATTACTAACTAATGTTATTTTCTCAAGTCATTTTCATGAAGTAATTTAAACACTCCAAAAAAAATATTTTTGCAATTTTTATTTCAAAGATTTACAAAACAACTGAATAATATATTTTTTTTCAATTTTTTTTTTCAAAAGTCTTATTAAATGCCAGTTTAAATATCTTATAAAAACATAAATAAGAAAAAAATATTGTAAAAAAGAAATCCAATAGATTAAAATACACTCTCAATTTAATGATTTATACTCCCTCTATCGCTAAATAAGTGTCCATTTTCAAGAAATTTTTGTCCCAAAATGAGTGTCTTTTTTTAACATAACTTTGTCCCTAAATATATTTTTTCGATTTTTTTTCACTGGCCTCTTTATACTTGCAAAACTAAATGTTTGGAAAGGAGATTACTATATTATATATGAATCTTTGCCAATAAATTGTACAAAAATTGAGATTTTCAGATATCCCTTAAAATGAAATTTGGACACTCATTTAGGGACGAGTTGGTTTTGGGGGAAACTAGTTCCTCCATAAGTTATAAAAAATCTTGTTTTTTTAACCATTCTTAAACCCTAAAAGGCCTAAAACCTAAACTCTAAACTTTAACCCTTATAAAAACAGGATTTTTTTTAACTTATGGAGAAACTAATTTCCCCCAAAATTTTCTCTTTAGGGACATATGTAGTATTATTAACGATGACACTTTTAAGGAATACTACACTCTTGCTACAGGCCGAACCTCTGCTCAAAACTCACTTTTTCATGAAATTCAGAATAAAAGTAATTTTTCTAGAGATTTTGCATATAGTATATTTTATATAAATAAAAATATTTTAACAAGAAAGCTTACTGTTAAAGAGAATGTCAAATTAAAAAATCTTTAAAAATTAAAATAAAAAATGACCAAAAGCCCTGACATGTAAATGATTAATTTTCATCAAATTGGTAAAGAAAACTACCAGTTATCTTTTTAATGTATGATTTGGAAACAAAATTTTAGATAAAAACGTTTTTATTATTACTTGAGAAAACTGATTTTAAAAACACGCGGTGACATTTTTTTTGTAAACAACTGACACTCTTTTAAATGCACGATGACATTTATGTAAATAAATGACTCCATTTAAAACGCGCGGTGACATGTTTTTAAAACGCGTGGTGATATTTTCTTAAATAACTAAAACTTACTAACATAACACCACTCTTAATACTATCACTGACACTCTTTAACATATATATGCACGAGCACACTCTAAACATTGCACTAGCACGCTCTAAAACATGAACTAACATTCTTTTTACATGAACTTTTAACATATATTCACTCCGTCCCACCCAACTTGAGACCGAAGAGGTGAGCACAATAACTAAAAAAAATAATAAAATAAGGAAAATGTGTGGTAGAAAATGAAGAGAGAGAGAATGAGTGGGGTTAATAGTAGGTTGGTTGAATGAATCGTATGGTGAAAAATGAAGAGAGAGAATGAATGGGCGTGGTAGATTGAATATAAAATTATATATAAAAACAAAATATCATTTTAGGGATGTCAAGTGAAGTGAGATGTAAGGAGTACTCCATAGGTCACTTTGGGAGTGCCAAAAGAATTAAGAAAACTGATGAGTGAGAAATGGGTGGTGAGAGGGAAGAAGTGAATGGGTATGACAAGTGAGACCCATAATATAAATGTGTGAGGGGAAAAGCTGGTAGGTATGACAAGTGGGAACCACAATTTAAGTACTTCCTCCGTCATGTATTAAGTTTCTTAGTTTGACTTTATACGGAAATAAAAAAAAATGTTGTGAATATAAAAAGTAAAGTAGGAGAACGTAGGAGAGAGAAAGTGGGTAGAGAATTTTTGTTATGAGAATGACAAGCGAGTTCCATTGTTCATTTTAGGTAATGAAGCAACTAAGAACCTTAGTATGTGACAAACCAAAAAAGAAAGAAGGAACTTTTGTCTGGGAGGGAGGAGTGTGTGAGACAAAAAGTCAGTGGGTTGACAATTGGGCCCTACATTTATAACCATTTTAGGAAAAGCGAAGCTTCTAATGGGACACCCTTTTGAGTAAAAGGTGAAGTTTTTACCGGGATGAAGGGAGTACAATGTTACTCTTTAACACATGCACGAGCACACTCTAAAACACATCAATTGACACTCAATAACACATAAACTTACACCATTATTACTCCCTCCGTCCCAAACTAATGGTTACTAAAACTGAATGTGCGGAAATTAAGAAAATATTTTGGAAAAGTAGGTGTTGTAAGTGAGTAGGAGTGAAAAATTTAAACATTTTGAATAAGTAACCATTAATATGAGACGCCAAAGACGGAAATACGTAACTATTAGTTTGAGATGGAGAGATTTTTTTTTTCTCAAACGATGAACTGAAATTCTTAAACACTATAACAGTCTTAACAAACACTTTTAAACATTATCACTAACTCACTTTTAACAACCCACTACGATAAATAAATAACACATAAACTAACACTCTTAAATACTTCAATTGCACTCTCAAGTAACACTTCCGCAGACTAAATTTTTATGATTTACCAAAATGTTAACATTTGAATAAGATAAAAATTTGTGTGAGACGGTTTTACGTAAAAGACATATTTTATTAAGAGAGTAAATGGTTTACCCCTTATAACTGGAACAAGATAAACTCATTTTCTTCCATCAAAACCCGTATCATATACTCTCTCCGTCCCATTTTAAGAGTCAAAAAATGGATGGGTTCAAGAATTAAGGAAAATGTGATGTGTTATGAGTTGGGTAGGAGAGAAAAAGTAAGGTAGAGAAGAGTTAGTGGATAATTATTGTGAGTATGATATATATGACCCATTTTCCATTTTAGGATTTTGACTCTTAAAACGGGACGCCGTTTTAGAATTTTTTTGACTCTTAAAATGATACAGAGAGAGTACGAGAGATGTCTCACAAGAGAGATTTTTTTTTTTTTTTTTTTTTTTTTTTTTTTAAAGGAACTAAAAGGAAGGGCTCTTTCTTTAGATGAAGGTATTTAAGGGACCCGTAACCGCTCCACCCCTCTACCCAACGGCTCAGATCAAGGTCACATAGGCGAGCGGTTTGGGTGTGCGGCTAAGATGATTTCAATTTTTTGTGGGTCCCACTGAGTTCGGACACATCTCAACCGTTGGGTGAAGCTAAAATGAGGTGGCTTCAATCGGAATCATTGGGTGGAGCTAAACAGGGGTGCAGCGGTTCAAAATCCGTATTTAAGCCTTGAACGTTTCCTCTCCTATCCAAACCTGAAAAAAAAACTGCTCTCCAACTTCTCTCTCATCTTCTCCAAACTTTCTCTCAAACTTGAAGATTTAATTAGGTTTGTCTCATTCTCTTAAATTAAACTTTAACAATTGCTTATTATCAATGATTAATGTTTAATTTAGGAGTAATTTATTGCTTTTCAATAATAAAGATGTATTTTTTCTTAGTTTTCAACTTGGTTTTCTTGCCTTATGTGGAAGCCTTTGTTTTCTTGCCTTATGTGGAAGCCTTTGTTTTCTTCCCTTATGTGGAAGCCTTTATTTTCCCTCTATTGCTGAGGGCTTTGTGTAATTTGTTTGTTTTATTTGTTGTTTCTTTGAAATTTTCTTTTGCACATCTCAATCAAATATCCGTCATGAACTTGGAGTCTATGGAGATGACAGTTGTGGTGGATTCAGAGGTTGTTTTGGATGTAGTACCTTCATGGATATAGGAAAAACTTAATGCAAATTCTCTTCCCTCTATAAATTTAGATAGTCAAACGGCAAATGTTAAAGCCGATGTTGTTTGTAGGTCTTCTTTTGTTAACGGAAGTCCTACCACTTGAGTTGAGCATCCGTTTCATGTGGATTGCCAACTCCAAACTTTGTATGTTTATGTGCATTAATAAAATCTTGTTGTTTGCTTAAAAAAAAAAAAAAAAAAAAAAACGTTTCCTCTCCTAAATCGAGTTGAGTCGCCAATCAGCACGAAGATATTGACTGGCTCCGTTGACATTAAGACAAAATTGATTTTAGAATAATAACAATATATCTAACCCTCCCTCTATCCTATCAAACGTAGCCTCTTTCTTTCGGGTCCGGGATAAGAAAAGGGTTCTGGAGACAAGCCCAAAGTTTCTTCTTCTTCAGACCTTCCCTTCGGGTGAAGGATTGAGAAGAAGAAGATTCTTTCATTATTCATCATCCTAACCCTAATCTCAATCCCATTTTTTTTTCAATTTATATATTTTTTGCTTAAATCATTCTTGTTCGTATTAGATTCCGACAACGCCGTCATGGACCCGAGTCTACCACCAGTTACCGCCGCTACTACTACGGCGAACGATGGGTTTACTTCTCATGATGGTGAGAATGGTACCTTCGCCTTGATTGTGGATCCGTTTTTGATTGAAGCCCTACAAAATGCTCGTCATCGTCTCACAAGTGAGTTTTCTTTTTCTTTTTTTCCTTGATTTTTTTGCTCAATTCACGTTTAAGATGTTGCTCAATTATGGGTTTTCTCCGGTTTGGATGGTATTTTGTTCTTGCTTGCTGTTTATTTGGAATGGTTGCATGGATTCTAGATATACAGGGTTTGACCTGAATCTGGTTACATTTGTTTTTTGGTGGATTTTGACCATGATGTTAGATTTGTTGTGGTATGTGAGTTTGCAACTATGCTTTCAATTTTGTAGCTTGGATTTCATTTCCATCATAGCTGCAGATCTGGTGTTTATAGCTTAGTAAAAAAACGGACAATGTCATGAACTTTACCATATATTAGAAGGTTGTTTGACCTGTATTTCGCTTCAAATTGTAAGTTGAGTGTAAATTTGATGATGGCCGTTTTTTGCTTCTGACCTGGATTGATTGTTGTAATTGAGGTTTATTTGAAGCGTTAGGGGTGTGGTTAATCTTTTTTACTATTAACGATGGCATTTTTTTTGGAGACAATATCTCATTTTCATGAAATGATAAAGTTGCTAAAAAAAATAAATAAATAGAAAAGATGAAAGGATAAAGTTGAAACCTAACACTGTACATTAAATATGAGTGCTAACTAGCCTTTTGGGGAGCTTGTAGTTAGATTGGCAGACGCCTCAGTGACTGAAGCTTAGCCGTCCTTTTATGTTATTGTCACGCGGTAGTATAAGTAGGGTTTAGGGTAAGCTGTCGCTTCTCTGTTAATTCCCCAGTTTATCAGACGCTTAGATGTGTATATCACATAAAAGTTTCTCTGCTATTCGTTTTGTGTGCCAATATATTGTCTCTTACCGGTCTGTCCTAGATAACTATTGAAAATTTATATTGGAAACCTTGAAGCTTTCCCTTTCGGAGATTTGTTTTGCATGTATATCCTAATTTACCTTCCTTTTCAAGACACACCACACAAAGAAAATCATTATCTTCCCCTCCCCATGTATTTAGCATAATAACCAACTATCCCTACTATCTGAAACATAATTACCGAAGATGCAACAATGTTAAGAATATAGCTAGGATCAAATTCTTCAAGTAAGAACGCGAAAACAATTAAAATTAATAATTATTATTTTAACTTAGTTTTTATCACGCTCATACATTTACCATAGTTAAATAGTTTAATTTGTTACCTAGGATGGAAAATGTGCATTTACCTTGCTCATTTTCAAGAGAAACAAAGAGTACTCGAAATTCCAAATTGCTTATAGCACGGCTGAGAAGTAAATTTTATCAGGGAAAGCTTAAAAGTGTCATAATATCGTTTTAGGGCTACAACTTGTGTCCTATATAGGATCAATACTTTCCATGCCTCACAAATGCATAAATGTACATGACATTCCTCCAACAAGAAGAGGATAACAGTTCGTGCTGATTGACCGCTTGTTAGAGCCATAGAGTCCTGATCTTGATTCTTTAATTCAAAACCTGAACATGTAGGTCTAGCACTGACTGATGATAATCCGACCTCCACTTTTAGATTATCAGTTTATCACTAGCGATAGTGACTTCCCAAGCCTTTACATCTGAAGCTACTACCACTTTAACATCTAAAGCTACCAATTGAACATTTCAGTAGGGATATGCAACATGCCTTTTCTTGGTGGTTTTAACTAGTTGCTGGATTTGTGTTTTTTGTATGCCTATCGGGAACAAATTTTCAAGGATGTTTATCCCATTCGTTGTTATCTTTCTTTTTTCCTAGTTTCTTTGTATCCTCTCTTCTACTAGTGGATAACTCGCCCTCTTCTACCATTATCTAAAAAATTCCCCTCTTTGTTAAGAAAACAAAACCAGGGCCTTTGAGCTTTAACTCCCTCTCCACCTTATATTTACATCACTAATCCTCTATCTATATCCTGTCCTCGATTATATCAAATTGCCCTCCAAAAAGCTTCCATTTCTTAGTTTTTAGCTCAAGATCAAAACTATTTCTCGTGGAATTTGAATTTGACTCGCTAACTGAATGATAGAGTCTCAGGAAACAAATGTTAGCCCCGTAGTGCCTTGTACTACTTCAGCCCCGAACTAATAGCCCGTCGTGCAGGGGGCTCGAGTCCATCTATCCAGAACTAGACAATCAACTCGCCCCGGGCAGGGTCACAGAATTCGCCCAGAACGGGGTCGAATTACGAATTCATTTGATCGAATCGAATCGGAATTCGATTCCGAATCAAATCGCCCAAATTCGCGACTGAGTTCGCCGGAGACGCCATATTGCCGTCGGACACGGCCGAAAACCTAGTTTCCTCAAAAGACGTACGTACGGCACTCTAACCTCGGACACGACAGAGAAGGAAAGAACACGGCAGAGAAGGAATGTGAAAAACCTGTGATGCTCGGACTCGACAAAGAAGGGGAAGAAGAAAACCTGTATGTATATGTGTCGGCTGAAATCGAACGAAGATGAAGCGCCGGAGTGAAATCCACAAACCCATTGAACTGAAAGATCATAATTGCTTGAAGAGGTGGAGAATTTCGCAGATGGGAAGAAATCGAAGTGGAAATCGAGGTGAAATTGAAGAGGCGACGTCGATTCACTTTTCTTTGGTCGGCGTTGTATCTCTCTCTTTTTTTTAGGACACCGATCTAGAAGTAATTAGTCATATCGGTTTATTTTTTTAAAAAAATGTGATTGGCAAACCTTATCTCCAATTTATTTGCAGAAAATCTCAAGAGTCATACAATACAATGATAAAAATAAGGAAGGTAATCAATTAAAAAATATAGGTAAGATTGATTGTCTTATTATTTTTGGACAAAATTTGATAATAATATATAAAATATGAAAAAATAATTCTTCAAAAAAAAAAAAAAAAAATTAATAGAAGGGATCAGTATTTAAAGGGGGAAATATGAGATAGTTAAGGAAAAATAATAATATGAGTTGTATGTTTTCAGTTAGTTAATGAATATTGATGTTAAATTTTGTTTTCAGATAGTAATGAATATTGATGTTAAATTTTATGCTTAGAATTTTTTGATCCCAAATTTCCAACACCAAATGCATTATTAAGACTTGGACTAAAGTATTCCACTGATCTCAAATCAAAGTTAACCTTACTAATACATGAAGCGAATTATGAATCGAATTCTTAACGAAAATACCTAAGCGAATCGCATTCACTCGGGGGTAGCGAATTCCGTATGCGAATTCGTATCGCGAATCGGACCGCGTGCCGAATTATGTGACGCTGTCCCCGGGGCTATCAACCACTCAGCCATCTCTCAAATTCTTTCAGCTCATAGAGTATTAGGGTGTTCTGATAAGAGTGATAATTCACTGCTCGTCACTCTTCAAGTCTCTGATTCGGGATGAAAATTCAATTGATTTTCTTTGAATGATATAATTTAGAAGTCGAAGGCTCACTCAAAATGGAAATATTTTGCATGATCTTTAGTGCTTAACCGTTTGTACACCAATGATCTTCGACAAGGGCGGCACCCTTATTTTTATTCTACTTAAGGAGAGGATTTTGCTACTTGCTTCCTTGCGACATCGGCTTTTGGAGCTTTTCGAGGCTTATCTATGACTGACTTGTGCAGGGATGGAGGGCTGGTTTGTTTCCATTAATTTGATCATGCAGTTTTGATGATTAGTTTGTAATTTATTTCGTAATTTTTTTTATCTGCTTTATTTTGCTTTTAAGAGGACATCTTTCTCTACCTCTTCCAATTAATCATTTTTTTTCTAATTAAAAAAAAGAAATTAAAAGGATGGCTTTAGAAAATGATGCAGACCAAAAATGTCCTTTGTTTTTAACCATTTTCTTCAGTTTCTTCTCATCACCATTGGGATTACGTTACTTGGAAGAAAGAATCAAAAAATGCTCAATAACTTTCAGCTCCCTAGTTAAAAATTTCCACTAAGCAGGTAGGCTCAGTTAAATTTATCTCAACTACTTTAGTGTGCTAGTTTAATATCCTTATGAAAATCTTAAACTTGCTAGGATTTTTAAGAAACACTGCGTACCGAATCATATTTTGTGGGACAAAGTGATGTCTTTAGCTTCTCTTTGGGTTTATGCTAATGGTTGGTTCAAAGGTCTATCGTTGAATGATTTGAAGAGAGATTGGGTTGCTGCGATTTCTTAATATAGCTTTCATGTACTTTTTTTTTTTTTAGATGGACTCCTTGTCCATCCTCTTGTACGATGACTTCCTTTTAATACAATCTTTTTTTTTCTATAAAAAAAATAAAATAATCTTAAACTTGCTAATGACGCATCATTATAAATTCTATCAACAACAATTTTTAGATTTTCATTAGGATAATTCAGTTGACCTAAACTATTGGTCAAAGTTTATTCAAAATAACAACAGAAAAAGTGGGACTAACTTTATGGGATGGAGAGAGTGTTTTGTAGCTTCTTCTCTGGCTCAAATGCACATTCTACATAACCACCTAACTTGATTAAAGTAACTACGAATACCCCACTGCCCCTCTTTTTGTCCAGCTAAAATATTCTCTTTTTATTTTCATCTTACATTCGGATGCTCTAGAGAATTGCCTGATTGTATGGGGTTTTATCTTAAGCGTGTATTCTTTTCCACAACCTGTCTCATGACGCAGGGTGGGCTAACAGCTAACTAGACAAGTGTGCACATTATTGCTGATTGGGCACTATCTGATTGTGCATTTTCAGCGATTTAGCTCAATTGAAGGACATTTAAAATGTTTCATGTTTCATGTTTTCAGTTTCTTGTTGTAGCATACGTTTGTTTAACCTTCTTGTAATGGGCATAGCCATCTTAGTGGAGGTGGCTGATTTTCTTACCACAGTTGGTTTGTAATGGCAAGATGTGCCATCTGGGTGATAATTAAAAGGGTGATAATCATAAATATGCGATTTTTGAATTATTCTATCTTTATTTTGAATCTGCATATAATTCTTGTAGTGCTTCAGTAACTGTATCTGAACTCTCTATTTGTCTCTTTGCAGTCCTCAGGATGGAGCTCGACATCCAAAAGTTTATGCAGAATTCCGAACAACAGCAATTTGAGTTCCAACATTTCCCAACCTCCTACCTTCGCCTTGCAGCCCACCGTGTTGCTCAACACTATGGTCTGCAGACAATGGTTCAGGACAATTTTTCAGATGGGCAAGGAGCTAAAATTTTGGTCAGGAAATTGCCAGAAAATAGATACCCTGCCGTCTGTTTATCGGATATACCAACTAAAATGTCAGAAAATGACAAGCTCGACCAGATTAAAGTTGTTTTAAAGCCTAGGCCTAGCAAAGGTTTGTTGGATGGATCAAATGAATTGGGAACAAAGCGTAGTTCAGTACGAACAGTTGAAGAGAGAAAAGAAGAGTATGATAGAGCACGGGCTCGTATATTCAGTAGTCCTAACAGTGCTGAATCAGAAGATGCTTCATTGCAGCCTCCTTTAGAAGGGAAGAGTCTGTATTACAGTGGAGATGAGAATGACAGCTCCAAGAATTCCATCATGGACTTCAGCAGGGAAGGTACTACTTCACGGGTAGCCATTCTCAGGGACAGGGAGAAGGATCGCACTGACCCTGACTATGACCGGAGTTATGAAAGGTATGTTTCAGTAACGTGAAGTTGACACTTCAATATCAAATTTATTTATGGGCTCACCAGTTAATTTGTGTGTATTGTGAATTAAAATTCAAAATGTATGGAACAAGGGTCTACTTCTCTATTTCAGTAGCACTTTGATCTAGCATGATAGCTAGTATTAGTAAGGTACCTTCTCGTATAATAGACAAGATTAAGGATTTTTGTGATCCTCGTCCTACCCTAAGAAAACCGTGTGGCATAACCGGTGAATTGTAGGAGTATGCTTGGACTTGCTTCCAAAGTCTTTTTACAGATTCCACTATATCACCGTGCTATTAGTTTGTAGTGCAGTTGTGGTACCTTGTATTGACTGTCGGACACCCGTTCTTTTATTCGTGCTAGCAGTAGGCAGTAGGCACTAGGTTACCGTTTCAGGAATCATTTAATGGATATATTTAGTTAGAACCTCTTTAATATCCTCTTAATTTAGACTATTAAGGAGGTTTAGACTTTGGACTGGTTGGATGAGATGGTAAAATGCTGATTGCAAGGTCATGGTTTGGAGTTGGTTCAGAACCTATATAGTAAATGGTTTTGGAATATAGCTTTAGCTGACTACGCTAGGTCCTTAGTTTGGATATCAAAGCCCATATAGTAACTGATTTGGGAATATAGTTTTAGCTATGCATGGGTACTAACTCTGTAGTCCCTCATCCTTCACTCTCTTACGAGGAGGTCTTAGTTTGGATTTCAAAGCCCATATAGTAACTGATCTGGGAATATAGTTTTAGCTATGCATGGGTACTAAATCTGTAGTCACTCATCCTTCACTCTCTTACGAGGAGACCCCGGACGGTTCAGTTCAAGTCATTGACAAGCCACATGTGGGGTACAGGGGATTGACCTGACCCCCTTTGGTTTTGAAACTTTCTAATTATTTGTAATAGTAATTTTTTGGGGGTTCTATTTTAATATAACAGAGGTTCCCCCCGCCCCCCTTAATTTTTGGATTCTTTGATTTCCACTCTTCCGAAAATGATCTGCACTATTTAGTAATTTTGACCCCTTGCAGTCTTCATTTAAGAAGTCACCCGTGATGAATAAATACTTAATTGAATGTTAATGTTGAAGCTCTTTTATTTTAATTATCAAAGGAGTGCCAAATTATACTGAAACTTATTTGTATAAGATAGTTCAAATTTTGAGCACTGCCAGATTTAGTTAGGTTTTGCCTCTTATTTAGCTAACATATTTTGACTAATGCAGGTATGTTAAGAACCTCCCTACTGGTCAGAGCTTTAGCATGGTGCCTTTTGGTTTGCAGAAGTTTCAGCCTCAATTTGTGCAGTATGAGTCGCTTGCACCTCAGATGCTTCAAATGCCAAGGAATCAAGCTCCCGTGGGTTATGGAGGCCCAATGATGAACCCATTTGTGGGTCTGAATCAGACATCTAGGGATGCCGTCTATATGCAATTGCCATCTCATGCCATGATGTATGCACATTCATATGATCAATTTAGGCATGCTGTTTTTCAGGTCAGCTACAATTTATTTTTTCTTTTATGCATTTTCTTGTTGTATAAGAGTATTGGTGTCTATTTTCATCGTAACTTGTGGTAGACAGGAAAACAGAGCATAAATGGACTAGTACATCTGGAAAATTAAAATACTCCCTCTGTCCCATCATAAATGTTACTTCTATCCCTTTTGTCCGTCACATAATAAATGTTACTGTCCCAGATGCCAAACTTCATCATAGTTATTTATTGAATGGGATCCATCAACAGTTTTCGCGCATTTGGTTTTTGTTGGGGGGAGGGCCTCTTAACTAGTGAACTTAATGTTAGAAGCGATAAAGGACAGTGTGGTTTCCATCTTGAGGTTTACTTCAATAGGAGTCTCAAATGTGTAAACGGTACTCGATTGGGAATAAAGAGTCCATTGCATTTTGTAGTTCCACTTAGACAGACTGTTTACTCTGGAGATTCTGGAGTTTCAACTTCCAAAAATAAGTTGGTTACCTGTGTTTGGCTCACTTTTGCAATTTGGTTCCCGATAGTGAAAAAGTTGCAACCCGATTCATAGCATTTATATTTTGTTGCAAATTGATGTAATAAGTTGCATCCCGACTCCTAACGTTTGCATTTTGTTGCAATTTGGTAACCTGTGTTTTCGCCAAAAACAAAACAAAACAAAAACTTTGTTATTGTTTACATCAATTAGCAACAAAATGTAAATGTTAGGAACCAGGTTGCAACTTTTTCAATCTTAGGAACTAAATTGAAAAATGACCAGAACACACGATACCAGATTGTAATTAGCCCCCAAAATAATGTCTACTAACATTCATGACATATCAACTTTACCCTCACATGTTACATGCATCTTGGATATGTATAGATATGTATGTATGTACACACACACACACACACACACAAGTATGTATGCATATATATATATATATATATATATATATATATATAAATTATGCCCAACATTTTGCTACTCATATACAGTATTCCTTAAAACTTTTTAAATGTGGGCTCTAAATGAACTGGTTGATACCAATGGCGGAGCCACAAAATTTTCTAAAGAGGGGCAAATTTATTTTCACTAATTACAAGGGGGCGTAAGTAATTTTAATTTCATTTTTTCTTTACACAAACGGGGGCAAGTTTTAATAAATTGCACTAAAATCCCTAAATTCGACAAATTTTGCACTAGTTAAAAGACACTATGAAAACAAAGAAGGGGGGGGGGGTGTGTGTGTGTGTGTGTGGTTAATTGCCCCCATAAGGCCTCAATTGGCTCCGCCTATGGTTGATACCGAAGGAAAAGGAAACAAAAATTTTGGGACTAAGGATGTGTTGTTGTTGTAATGTGAAACTTATGTGTGATGGTTTAGAGGAAGTTTATTTAGGCAATCTATATGCAATTTCAATATCTAATTTGTGGCTCGGTGACTACTGTTTGTTGCAGGCACCGTTCTGTCAGCAGCCTCTGAGTTTTGACTACTCGCAGAATTATTAAGACCCGGATGGAGGTGGTAATGTCTCTTTTTTTAGTAGTTTTATAAGTTTTGTTTTCCATATTCTTGGTCTTTATTTGGATCTTATTTGTTATTGTTGTTTGAAACATATCTTCTCATAACCTAAAGTAAGAGTTGCTATTATTCGCGTTAATGCATTAGTATTTTGAAGTTAAGTCTGATATTTGCATGCTCAGATCCTTTTTATTTGGAAGGATCTTTTCATTTTGAGTTGAATTTGATTATTCAACATTTTTTTTTGATAAATCTTAATTAGAAAAATACATGAGCACTTTGCCATCTAATGGATTTGATCTGTAGTTGAACTATTATATGGAAATATAGAATGGGTTTATATTTCAGAATTTTAATACAATAATTAGATTTCTTAAGTTTAGGATCAAGTTCACCATGAAGGTTATAGGTGATTATTATTTGAAGTAAATAAAGTGAGCCTATATATTTTGAATTAAGAGTATACTCCATCACAAGGACAAAGTTGGCCAAAATACTATTCATTATGTCCCACCCTTTGCCATTTTGGGTAAGGACTCTTACTTTGGGACGTACCAAAATAGAATCTCGGACGGAGGGAGTATTTAATAGTGAGTCAGTTCATGTGCTATTGAGTGTCAGTCAATGTGCTATAGAGTGCCAGTTGTAGTGTTTAAGACTGTCAGCTGTAGTGTTTATGAGTGCGTGTTTATGTGTTATTGAGAGCGAGTACATGTGTTTAAAAAGTGTCAGCGATAGTATCTAAGAGCGTCAATTGTAGTGTTTAGAAGTGTCAATTGACTCAATTCATGTATTGTGAATGTATTTGTTTAGAGAGTGTCAGTTCATGTGTTATTTAGTGTGAATGTATGTGTTTAGAGTGTCAATGCATGTGTGACAGAGTACAATGGATAGTCTTAATGAGCGCCAATGGTACTGTTGTTATGTTAATAAGTTTCAATTATCACAAAAATGTCATTGTGCATTTGTAGAACCCGCGTTTCTTGATTGTTAGGTTAAACTGATTTTTCTTAAGATTTTGTGGAAGTTTCATTATATTAATGAAAATTTAAAAGTTATTATTGATAGTATTTTATAATGGAGCAATGTTAGGGGCACAAAATAATGTCACAAATTGCTCACAAAATGAGGTGACGATATTTTATTGGTTGTATCGATAATGGACTCGACACGCTCTACTTAAAAACACCAATAACATTATTACACCTAAGATTTTGTGAGTTTTTTGTGCCCCTAGTACTATTCTTTATAATGGTGTGTTAATAACAATTTTTGATTTTTATTAGAGTAATTAAATTATTTTAAATGGCTATCACCTTTTGAGCCACTGTTCTGTAATGAAACTCTAATTTTCGTCTAGGCCCCGCCTAGGCGCTAGGCGTTCATGAAACGCCTTGGTCTCGCTTAGGATATTATAACTATGTCTGAATTCTCGATCCGTCTAAATCCCGTCTAGGCCACGCCTAGGCGCTAGGCCTAGCTGCGGCGCCTAGCGCTTTTTAGAACCTTGATTTTAACAACTCATGTTTTCTTATTTCAATTTTAAGCATGTCAGTATATATACGCACTCAATTTTACTTAATCCTGTTAATTTTTGTTGATAAAAGCTAACGACGCTAACAAAATCCCAAACACTAAAAACATCGAAAAATGTTAGATTTCCACAATTTTTTCAACAAACGTTCACCAAGCTCGAATAGCACTCTCTTGCATTTTTCGAAAAGTTTGTTATATTTTGGGTCCCAAAATTTTTAATTTCTAGTACTCTTTTGTCTCATAATAAATGTCACGTTGTTTTTTGATTCGGTCTATAATAAATGTCACATTTCTAAATAAAACAATAAATGTCTCAAGTTCAGACTTTCTCTTGTCAGTATATTTTTTTCATTCCACTTGTGACTTGGGATTTTGGTTCATTTTATGTTCACTTGGGCTGGTCTCACATGGACTTTGTATTAAGACTTGACTATGAAATAAGAATTACTCCCTCTGTCCCTAAATGAGTGTCCATTTTCAAGAAATCTTTGTCCCAAAATGAGTGTCTTTTTTGAACATAACTTTGTCCCTAAATGTTTTTTTTCGAATTTTTTTTCACCGGTTTCTTTATACATGCAAAACTAAGTGTTTGGAAATGAGATTACAAGATTATATATGAATATTTGCTACCAAATTGTACAACAAAGTTGAGATTTTCAGTGTCCCTTAAAATGAAATTTGGACACTCATTTAGGGACAGAGGTAGTATGATTTTTTATCTTGAAGTTTGTTCTTTGAAAAATATTTTTTTTTCCTTAAATATTTTTAACTATTCTTTTTCTAGTTATTTTATACTAGTAGAATAAAATGACTAGGAATTGAATAACAAAAATATTGATGTAACTTTGCCATTTAATAGTGAAAAAAATTCTTAAAATATCCCAAAATTTGAACACCCATAATTAGACGTGTCCATGCCGGTTAACCGCCGGTTAGCCGGTTATAACCGCCGGTTAATTTTACCGGTAATCCCTAACCGTGGAGTAACCTTCTAACCGCTACATCCGGTTACGGTTATCCGGTTAACGGTTAAACCGGTTAACCCGGTTTTGCCGGTTAACCCGGTTATGAGACTTTTTCAATTATTTATTTTTTTTATTTTAAAAAGAAACAGTTTTTTAGGATTTTGTTAGAAAACTGACTAAAAATCATTAAGAAACTAACTGAAAATGAAATAAAAACAGCAATTTTGTTAGAAAACTAACTGAAATCGTTAAAAAACTGACTGAAATTGTTAAAAAAACTGACTGTAATTCTTAAAACTAACTCGAAAATGGTAAGAAACTGACGGTTAGTATAGACGGTTGAACCGGCGGTTAGCTTCCCGGTTATAACCGCCGGTTGACGGTTATCAAAATGGACTAACCTTAACCGAACCTTGAAAATACGGTTGACGGCTGAGACGGTTCACGGTTAACCGGTTAGCCGGGTTTGACCGGTTAAAAAACCTCCGGTTAGCCGGTTCCGGTTAGATTTTGGACACGTCTAACCCATATGAGACGCATGTATTAAGAAGAAGAATGGCTTCATTATAATATGAACACCACCAAAAAAAATTCTGCAATCAGATACATAATACTTTTCTGAACACCACCATTAACTGATGATATTAATTGACAATAACTAGCAAACTATTAAAATGTCATTGTCAACATTTGCATAGGTACATTTTAAAAATTTATTGTGTATTTTCACTATTTTGTGCCCCCGCTCTGAAGTAATTCAAGGCCCAGCCCTGGTTGTTTGAGATAAGATAATGAGGGCCTGACCCAAAACATAGCCTTTAGCCCCAGTTCTCACCGCACCGACCCTGAGTCATGTGCTACTAGGGCTGTAAACGAGCCGAGCCGCGTTGAGCTTTGGGGTGTCGAGCTCGAGCTCGTTAAAACTTATCGAGCTCGAGCTTTTATCGAGCTCGAGCTCGAGCCCACTTGCTTGTTCGAGCTCGAGTCGAATCGAGCTCGCGAGCTGCTCGCGAACAACTCGAGTCGATATCGAACTCGAGTTTTAACGAGCCGAGCTCGAGCTTAGACATTATTAAAGAAAAATATGGTCTTAACGAGCTTATCGAGCCGAATTCGAGCTTATCGAGCCGAGTTCGAGCCGTTCGAAAACAAAAATTTAATTTTAATGAGCTTATGAGCCGAACTCGAGCTTTTAACGAGCTAAACGAGCCGAACACGGTCGGCTCGATAACAAAAACGAGCTTGACAATCGGTTTGAGCTCGACTCGAGCTTCACCTCGAGCTCACTCGAGCTCGAGCTTTCACGAGCCGAGCCCGAGCCGAGCTCGAGCCAGCTCGGTTCGTTTAACAGCCCTATGTCCTACATAGGATTTGGTGCGGTTTGATGTTCTTAATATTATGATTTACTCACTCCATCTTATTTATATTAGTCACGTTTGATTTTTTTGGTAAAATATTTAATGTCATTTTAGTAATATTTTAGTTATGATAAGTTAATTATTTATCAATTAAAATTTTAAATTTTTTATTAGAATGACTTGATTGACATTAATTTTTTTTTTTATCAACATTCACTTCTGCTGATCAGAAAAATAAAGCATAACTAATATAAATGAGATGGGAGTACATGTTATATTAACATAGAGTTAATGACAATTTAAACCTTAAAATAATATACCACCCTTCCACTCGAATTCAGAAGTTTTTTTCCCCGCCACTTTGAAGTGAAAAATACTCATCAATTAAAGTCTTTTTGACATGATTCGTTATAAAGTCAGTTAGAAAGCATTTGTCACGCACGTGACTAACATAATTGAGTAGTTTGAAGTTAATATTTCTTCTAAGAGTCTTAATGAAAACTCCAAACTTAATAAAGGTGATAATCAAAATAATTATTAAAATATTAAATAAAAATTTAATCAAAATAAATTAATTATCATATTTTTTTTTTAAATAAATAAATTTAATAAATAATTGTTTTAATTTATCACTATTTACAAGAAAATCTAAAGAATGTTGATAAAAAAAATTAATTTAACATTTTTGTGTTCAATTTTTTTTAACTAATTTTTGTGAATAAATTAGTTTATTTATTTTTGGTTAACTTGAAAATGAAAGTTTATTTAAAGCGCTAAAATAAAATTGCATTTTATAATATTAAATTTTAGATATGCTCAAAAAATTATTATTTTTTAGAATTGTTTATATTTTTGATGAAATAAAAATTATGTTGTACATCACTTAACTGTACAATTTATTTATAATTAATTTATAAAAAAAATTAAATAAAAAAAAGAGATAAACTTATTCCCGTCAAATTCCATCTTTATGACAAAAAGAAAAACAAAAAAGAAAAAGGCTATTTCCCAGTTGTCTTCTTCCTATCCTACTTTAGAGCGGTCAATTTGGGCTGAGCCCATTGGGCCAGCCCGGCCCCCCATTAAATAAAGGTGGGTTGGGTCCTAAATATGCTAACCCAAATATAAGTGGACCATTTTGGGCTAGCCCATTTGGGTCGCGGGCCAAACGGGTTTGGGGTTGGGTGGGCCAGCCCACTTTTTCTATTTTTTTATTTTTCTTTCGTTTGCCGTTTACCCAGGGCCGGCCCAAGGGGGGGGGGGGCAGGTGGGGCGCTCGCCCAGGGCCCTTGCCGGGAGAGGGGCCCAGAATTTTTATAGCATATATATATATATATATATATATATATATATATATATATATATATGTGTGTGTGTGTATGTATGTATAAGTATATGTATATGTATATGTGTGTATATATATATATATATATATCATTATTATGAAATTTTTTTTTATCACTAATTCTTTCTTAAAGAAATAAAAAAAAATCACCTGACACATTTTATTAGTTCATTTTTAAGTAAAAGAGGCCCAAGAAAAAAATACACAAAAAATGCCTATTTTATTTGAGAAAAATAATTAACCAAGGACAACTACATATATAACTTTTGGGGCTTTTATATTCCCTCATTCATTTTATATTTGAGCCCTCATACTTTGGGTCCTTCATATTCCCATATTTTAATAATTCAAAGAAAATTATTTTTTTCTTATGACAAATTTAAGTAGAAATGAAAACATCTTTGTAAGACATGGATATGTATAATCTTCTTTGGAGTAATTTTTTTAGTCCTCATATTCTTATTATATTATTTATTTTTGGTGAACATAATTTAATCTTATCTTTTGCAAGAGTTTCTAAGACTCTTTTATATATTTATTTAATATGTTCTTTTGCAAATTTTGAGACGTTATATGTACATTTTTTTCATCATGATTTTGTTGTACATATTTTTTCCTCTTATAATTTTACTGGGTTTTATATATTTTCTTACTATTTTTTATGATAAAAATTATAGGTTTGATTATAACCTTTAATTTATCTGTTATTTTGCTAACTTCAATCATTTGATCTTACAATTATATTATACTTAAATACAAATTCAAAGTACAAGTTAACACAAAAAAATAATTCTGCTAGTAAAAAACAGGAGTTTTGAAGGGATTTTTTTTTTTTTTTTTATAAAAGGCCGTTCATTATTTTAAAAAGAGAAAGGGCCCTTCATTGGACCTCGCCCAGGGCCCCAAAAAAGCTAGGAACGGCCCTGCGTCTACCGATGTCGTTTAGTGAATAGTGAACGTATGCGGTGTGCCTCTAGGTTTTCACTTGTCAATTTCATTCTATCTTCTTTCTCTCTCTCTCTTCGACCCTTCTCTCAACCGACTGACGCCGCTACCAGTCGCCATCGTCTTCAATCTTCATCATCCTCTTCTCTACCATTCCGGGATCCATCGCCTTCTGGTAAGTCCTCTCACTCTTTGACTCTTCACTCTATTTTCACTTTTCCAAATATATTTTGTGCAACATAGGTTAATCAATACAATGTTTTTGGGACAGTTAGGTAGTTTTCGAGGAGTTTTTTTGATTGAGATCCATTGTCTTTAAACTTGAACATGCTTTTTAATAACTTTGTTTTTATCTTTTTGTTTGTAATCAAAAATGATATTTGAACTTTATATCAAAATGTGATTATGACATTATGCTTTAAAAATGTTGCTGCCTTGCTTAATCCTTGACACGCCCCCAAGTCCCGGGATTCCCTAATAGAACCTCGAGCCTGGTGCGCGTGACTAACAAGAAACGAGAATCTGAATGACACCTGATTATATCAAACTGACATCATATAAATACTCAAGAGGAACGAGCTAAGATAGCTCACAACAAGTTCTATACCAAGAAATTTAAACCAAATGGTTGTACACAGCGAAAAACATGCCTAGCACATACGCTGGCATTACAAGAACACTATACAAGTCTACCCAATATACTGAGTCTAAACCATATAATACAAGATCGTCCTCACCAAATACTGGAAAGGATAACAATCCCCAAACAAGAACAACCTGCCAAGTAGGCCCCTGCTAAGTCAATCCTCACAACGTATTATCACTTGCTTTCCTTGGGGGGGGAACAAATAAACAAGGAACGGGGTGAGATAAATCTCAGTAAGTTACTAGATACAAGTACATAGCATGTTATCATGTAATCATGGAAATCAAGAAGATTATCAAGTAATCATGCTCAAGATGTCATCAAGTAACAAGTATATGAGAGGCTAAGCCAACTCATCAAATAACTAGCACATAAGACTAAACTAACACGTTACAAAGGATATTTCAACCTTATTCCTCCCAAGTAAACCATTGTTGTCATTGCTTATTGCAGATGACAAATCACGATCAATCAAGTTGCTGCTGTGCAGTACACAAGAGGACCCGGTAACCAGTATCACTCACAAGAACAAGATTCACGAGGTGTTCACGAGTTTAGCATTCACTTAAGTCAGGCGTATTGTTCCAACCAAGGAAGCTATGCCCTTACTATGGCCTGTAGTAAGGGGTCAAGCGCAAATACATAGGGACCCGATTATCACTTAAGCCCCAGCTCTCGCGATAAGCGTGAACCTATATATTTCCGAACAAGCAAGGTGACCAGCTGGACTCAAACAAGAATGCACAAGTAGGTATTTACTTGAACTACAAGAGTAGAACTAAGTCCAAAAGTAGTGGACTAGCTCTTCATGAACCATGTAATTATGTGCTCACCAAATACAAGTACACGTATGCTATATTTGCAAATACAAATCAGTATAACAATGGCACATAATGTGTCCACGTAACACAATCAAGCCAAATTAGAGTCTATTAATAACAGACCCCAACCAAGTAGTAGGGTATGTCATTCTATATCACTTTGTTATATGCCATATTTGCACGTACATATTCATATAATATTTAACACACTAATGTGTCTATCACGATACCCTTACTTTCAAGTAGAGCCCAACATCTTAGACTCTAAGCACGTAGTCGAATAGGTCGTATTGTACCTAGTCACAATCATATCTCGCGTATATGTATCGTTAATAATCGAATACATTTTCTAACACATATTGTGTTCTATAATCATTGTTTTATGAATTATCTTCATATTACACTAGTCTCTCATTCTTTAGGAACTCAACTCAAAACAAGATATCTTCTTTATACTTTATATACTTTATTGAGTATATGCACGATTAAAACTAATTACTAGCACATTAGTGCTTGTTCATAGCACTTTCAGTACACACGTATTAGATTCAAGTATGTCTTAGAGTTGTTCATTTTCTATCTAGTTCCACATTCTAACTCTTTGGTTATTAATACCAAGTATCAAGTAGTCAACAAGCCACATTCTATCAAGTAATTATGTGCAAGATTTGTACATACACATCAAGGATCGTTCTAACACGTTAGTGCTTGTTCATAGCACTTTCAAGTTCATTACCATACACATGTATTGGTTTCAAGTCATGTACAAGATTTAATTGTCTTATACTTCAAGTTCAAGCTAAGTAGATGAGTTATACATCTCATACTTACAAGTTCTTAATCCTATGCTTTGGATGTTCAAGCTCAAGACATTGTTCTAATGCCCCTAAGGTACACAAACATTGGTTTCAAGACATATATAACACATTAGTGCTTGTTCTTAGCACTTTCAAGACAATTAAAAGAGTTCTTACTCTTACATTCAAGTTCTCATTTTAATTCAATGAGTAATCATGTTCAAGACCAAGTTCTGATGCCCCTAAGGTGTCATAACACTTTCTAGGACATCTTATACTAAGGCTAGATACCTTAACTAGGGTTAAGTCTAGCTTAATCAAACCTTATTCAAGACTTTTGTTCATCAGGGCAGGTGTGTGGTCGCCTAAAGTGACCTATGCGGTCGCACACTAGGCAGGTCAATCCTTTGAAAAACCTTCCAGCAAGATGGGCGGTCGCCCAGCCCAAAATGGGTGGTCGCCCAAGGTACAAAATTTCGAAATTTTATTTCTTTCCCAGGCTTAATAATTCTCCGTCCCAAGCGTAGGAGTATACTTTTACTAACACTGAGGCAATACCCAGGACATACAAACAAGTTCAAAACATTACTTTCAAGTTTATTTCATCAATTTTACCGTCCCACAATTAATAGGATAATTTTCTTTTATTCCAATTAAATATTTCACCGTCCTAAAAGTATAAGTATAATTTTCTAATATACTAATATAAACATTTAGGGATACTTCCATTCATTTCCCCGTACCACAAATAATGGTACAATTTTTTTAATAATATTTTACCGTCTCACGAGTAGGAGTATAATTTTCTTTAATACTTACTAACCCATTTTAGATTCAAGTTCTCTGTACATAGTATAAAATTACTCCCTTCGTCCCAATTTTACAAGTATCACAAAACTCATTCAAATCACGAAATTAACAAGCACAAGTATCAAGAATAACATATAGGCATGTTATTACAAGCAAGGGGGAGCTAGTGACTTACCTAGTCCGAAATCAAATTCACCCAAACTAATTTCTGTTCGGCAGGAAATGCTCTACTCACCGCCCTGATCATTTATGCGAAGTCGGATTTTCGAACAGAGGCATAATTAAGCGAGAGGCGTCGAGAATAGGGTAAACCCTAACTTTCTTTTATGAAACAGAGAGAAAGAATGAGAGAAATGGGGAAAGATCAAGATCCCAGGCAAACAACAAGTTTTATCCTTATGGACTTTCAATAAATTGCAATTAGGTCCCTTAAGTTCCAACTTTGATAAAAAGGCCCTTCAAGTTTCATTTTGAGCATTTTAGCCCCTAAACTTTATTTTTCACAAATTACCCTAAAGTTCAACTTAAACATTTAGGACTTAAACTTGCTTAATTAGTTAAATAATTAACTCAAATAAAATAGCATATAAATATGCAAGTCAAGAATTTAACAGGAATTAGGACGGGCGTTACAATCCTTGAGGGATATTCATTAAAAAAAAAAAAAAAAAAGAACCCGTTGTAGCTTAGCCCGCCTGACCCACCTGGCCCACCAACCCAAGGTGGGTTGGGATTCAATTTTCCCAGCCCGCCACACCCCGTTTAGTGGTGGGCTGTGATGGGTTGGGCCCGCCCCGCCCCGCCAGCCTATATTGACGGCTACTTCTCCATAACCAACCCATCACCACCACCACACACACAACAGCCATAACCACTACCACGCACCACCATCCACCTATCCACCTGCTGTAACCACCCAACCACCACCGACCTACCACAACCATTACACCACCACATCATAAACAAAGCCATATCAATAATTTAAGCTTTTGATCAATAAAGCGTAACACAATTAAACTCACACTCAATTCCAACCCTAACAACCTCAGATTCAAACCCCTTCTTCGAACCCCAATTCAGGAAGGGATTTCCATTCCAGCGATTTGGGTGACAAAAGTACATGCTTTACTTGAAGCGGATGCAAGGCCGTCCACCGGTAGTGGTGGCTTTGGAAGCGCCGCTGGTGGTGGAGATCCCGCTATAGACCAATTATTGGCTAGATCTCAGGTCCCGACTCATTTTTTACATCACAGTCAGCTGAATTCCGACCATTTTTCTTTTTCACTGCCAGATAAACAAGATTATTGGTTTAAATGATTTTGTTTGCCTTTTTTTTTGACAATGTCCACGCCATAAGGAAGCGAGGAGAGGGGTCGAACCCTAGCGCTCACCGAGTGTGACACTTGGCTTTACCACTATGCCACTCCTTTGGGTACTGCCCTTTTAACTTTTAGAATTTACATTAAGCACCCTAGTATCTAATATCAATATCAAACTACTCAATTATGTTAGTCCCGTGCTTGATACATTGACAAAAACTTGTATGAGAACATCATGACCCGTCTCATAGTAGAGACGGGTCATTTTTGACCCATGACCCACAGGCCCAATTTTTTAATTTATATGTATATTTTTTTGTTTTGTTTTGTTTGTTGTTGTTGTTTTTTTTTTTTTTTTTCGGTTTGTCAAAAGTAATAGTTACTATAACTAAATGTAACAAACGTTTTATTTATATGTAACAGTTTGTATACATAAAAGTAATACATATATACAGAAAAGTAATAATTTTTTTTTATGTTTTCTTCGTTTGCCAAAAGTAATACTTATTACAACTAAAATGTAACGAACATGTTACTTATATGTAATAGTGTTTATATATAATTGTAACACATATGTATAGAAAAAGTAATAATTCAACCATTTACATTTTTAGAGCTAAAAACACTTGATTAGTATTACATGTAAAAGTATTACATTATCTATAGAAATATGTTATAATTTTTTTATTAAAGTGTTACATTTACTTGTACAAACAATTACATTCATGTATATGAGTTGTTACTTTTCAAATGTTACTTTCTTTCAAAAAATTAAATCAAAATACACAATATTTACATTTTTGCAAAAGCACTATTACATTTCAGTATAAATGATAATTACATTTAGATATTGTTTGGATTACACGTAATTATAGTTAGTATTACATTTGAAAAAAAGGGTAAAACGAGCTTTTGTTTTTGTAAAACAGGTGTTACGTTTATTTATGAAAAATGTTACTTTATATGTATACAGTCATTACATTAAGTTATGGTAACTATTACTTTTGGTAAACGACGGAAAAGCCAAAAAAAATATATAAAAACTCAAAATAAAGCAAAAAATAAAATAAAATAGATATTTTTTTGGGCCAATGGGTGGTTGCCACGTGACATGTTATGCCCCACGGGTCATGGATCCGATTCAATAGGTCAGGTGGGTCAAAAAACCCGTCTCATAGAAGAGACGGATATAAGTGTTCTCCGGAGACCAGCTCTGATACATTTGTATTGAAAAAGGAATTAAAAAAGGGGCAACTCCCATTTAGTCCCTCATTAGAATCTAAACTACCACCTAGTCCAAGGTATTTTCAATATTACCACCTAGTCCAAGGGATATTAAAAGGGCATGAATGCCCTTACTAAATGACTGGAAATTACATGATTACCCCTCCCTCCTCAACCTTTCACCTTCTCACCGGTCAACAACTTTGACAGACCGGCCACCACCTCCGGCACCTTTTTTCGACCACTTTTCCGGCAATATTTTCCGGCGACCATTTCCGGCCACCGTCTCCGGCGACCATTTTCCGGCAGTCACCTCCGACCACAAAATTCCGACCACCGTTTTCCGGCGGCCACCTCCGGCCACCGTTTACCGACAGCCACCTCCGGCGACCACCTCCGGCGACCATTTTCCGGCGGCCACCTCCGGCCACCATTTTCCGGCCGCTTTTCCGGCAATATTTTCCGGCGACGTTTTCCGTCGACCATTTCCGGCCACCGTCTCCGTCGACCATTTTCCGGCGGCCACCTCCGGCCACAATTTTCCGACCGCCGTTTTCCGGTGGTCACCTCCGGCCACCGTTTCCCGACGACCACCTCCGGCCACCGTTTTCCGACGGCCACCTCCGGCCACCATTTTCCAGCTACCGTTTTCCGGTGACCAAACAACTGTGAACTAATTAGTAAGTTCACAGTTGTCAACAAAACTACTAAAAACACGATCGAATCCGGCGACCAAACAACTGTGAACTAATCAGTAAGTTCACAGTTGTAAGTTTACAATTGTAAGTTCGCAATTGTAAATTCGCAATTGTTTCAATAACAAGTTCGCACTTGTTCCAAAAACAAGTTCGTAATTGTAAGTTCACACTTGTTCCAAGAACAAGTTCGCACTTGTTCAAACAAGTTCACAGTTGTAAGTTCGCAAATGTAAATTCACAATTGTAATTTCGCAATTGTAAGTTCGCAATTGTAAGTTCCCACTTGTAAGTTCGCAATTGTAAGTTCGCAGTTGTAAGTTCGCAATTGTTCCAATAACAAGTTCGCACTTGTTCCAAAAACAAGTTCGCACTTGTTCCAAGAACAAGTTCACACTTGTTCCAAGAACAAGTTCACAGATGTTCTAACAACAAGTTCACAGTTGTTCCCGGAACAAATTCCAAGAACAAGTTCCTCTTTTTTTCAAAAACCAGTTCAATTTTATTTCTTCACTACTCTTAAGGGTAGCTATTTTTCTTTCTTCACACAAAGTGTTAATCTTTGTAGCTTCTATTTTGGTTAGCAAAGCATTTATTTCAGTATCGATCATCTAACACAAACTAACAAAAATACAAGCAAGCTCCACCTCATTCAAATACAGCATTATTACAAGAACAGCTCAAATATAGAAAGAAAAAAAACCAAATGTATTTGAGTATATAGTTCAAGTTAACCATTATAGAAACCCAAATGCAGTTAATACACAAATTTGATAATCCCCAATAAAGGTCAAACAAAGTCAACACAAACACAAATTAACTCGAACCAAGCAGGCAAGTCAATGACAAGAATATCACAAAAAAGTCTTCACAGACAGAAATGCTCTGGATCTAGATCTGTAACTGACGGAGGTAGGGTCGCCGGATCTGGACAGATCTTACCGGATTGAGGTGCTCGGAGATGAAGAAGACAACCGGAGATTGGGACGGTAATGGTGATCGGAGGGGTCGCCGGGGGAAGGGAGGCCGGTGGAAGGGAGGTCTCCGGAGGATGGGGATCGGAAACTGAGAAGGTTGCCGGAAATTCGCTAAAGCCCATAGTAAATCCGCCCGGAGACAGAAAATCTTCGCCGGGTTGAGAAGCCGGAACAGAGAGTGTTATGTCGGGGTTGACTGGATCTGTTGGGTCGTCGTCGGAAGAGAGCATCGCCGTATGAGGTGGTCGGTGACGGAGAAGAGGTAGATCTGCAGGATAGCCGGAGGTAGGGTCACCGGAGGTGAGGAGGGGAGGGGTCGCCGGATCTGTAGATTCACTGGGGTTAGGGTACAGGCGCCGGCTGTGAGAAAGGAAGGGGTTGGGGAGGGAGACGACGCCGGATTTGAAGAGGGAGAGAGATCGCCATGGGTAGGTGACGGGGAAAACATGGTCGCCGGAAGAATGGAGATGGAGATGGCCGGAGGTAAGAAGAGGGCCGGGGAAGGTTATCGGATGAGAGCAGGATGCTAGGGAGGGAGGGGTGGTCGCCAGAGAGGGAAGGGGTGGTCGCCGGAGAAGGAAGGGAGGGTCGCCGGGGAAGGTTAGAGAGAGAGAGAGTGTGTGCGTGCGTGTGACTGCGTGAAGGAGGAGGGGGGGTAGGGTTTTATTTATAGCAGGGTAGTTTCGGGATTTAATAATTTTAATGGACTAGGTGGTAAATAAGAATATTAGGTTGGACTAGATGGTAGATGAAAATGTTAGGTTGGACTAGGTGGTAGTTAGGCTTAGGATGAGGGACCCTATGGTAATTTTCTCATTAAAGAAAAAAAAGAGAGTTCAATAAGCTTAACGCGCTGCGAAGACGTGTTTGTTAGAATAATGCGCAATAAGGGTAAATTCTATATACAAGGCATATTACATACAAGGCACCAATAATGGCAAAACTACCCTCGCGTGTCGTGTGCTAAAGGACGACTTGAAGGCTTCGTGTCGTGTCAAAACACACGAGATATACCAAATGTATAAGATATTAAGTCGTGTTCAATTATACGAGTTGTACAATACTCTGTCGTACATAGGCACACGAAATAAATGTAAACAAGTCGTGTATATTTTATAAGACAGTCCGTGTCATACATGTCGTATATAATAACACGATATAAGTCTATATTCTCGTGTGTATGCATACGACATATCAAAATGAAGGTGTTCTTCGATGATTTGCAACACGATGTTAATGATACGCATATGCTATGTTATATTATTGAATTGTGTTGTTAATTGAGCAAAATTTATACACTTATACATGACAAGGAACAAACGTCATATTGGATCATACAATATCATATAACCTATCACATTTAAGTGATACCACTTTATTTATAATCACCTAACAAATGATTGTGGTGTTATGTTTCTAATCAATAATATATTTAAAGAGGTAATTAAACATGTTATAATGCATCATACAATATCATATATAAGCTACCACATTCATTAGGTTAATGTGATACCACTTTATTTATCAACTAACAACCGATGTTATGATGTGCATGTACTATGTTAAATTAATGAATTATGTGTTATATTTCTAATCAAGATTATATATAATGAGTTAATTAAACATGTTATATAACGAGTTAAGTTGTTTCGATGATTTGCCAAACGGGGTTAATGATAAGTTGTACATTAGAGGAATACCAACTACTCAAGATTATATATTTGAAATTATCATATTTGTTAATCAAGATTATATGTTTCTTGTTATAATAAGTTGGAAAACAAACAATGATTACATATAAGATTGAACCAACATCATACAATATCATATAACCTACCACATTTATTTATAATTAATTTTTATTTTATTATATGGTGTGTCGTGTTGAAATACACGACATTTAGTAAGACATATCGTATGAACAATACACGAAATGAAACATTATATCTCGTGTATTGTTCATACGAGATAATTACCAGAAACAAAGACTATATCGTGTGGTTTTACACGATATGTACCATAGTATCTCGTGTATATACACACGAGATACACCCTGAACCCCTACATAAAACACGATATACACGCAGACAACTTAACCCTACAGAGAAACACCATTGCTGTACACACATGCAGCATTGATATACTCCACAACATTGTCCAAGTCTTAACACCCATAAATTTATACCCATTATTTTCATTAATTCTCAAATCATCTAACACCATAGTATGGATTCTCCACAACATTCTCCAAGTTTTTATGATCATATTGATCTTGATCTTGTGGAATATATTTTTGAAGAAGAAGGTTTGCCACCAAATTCTCCACATCAAAATCAAAATCCAAGCAGCAATGAAGTAAGTTTTTAAAGTTATATTTGGTGTTTTGATCAAAATCGCAATAAAAATCCAATGTTGAAACGAAATTGTTTTTCAAGATTGGATTTTTAAATTCTAATATTACTCTATTTCGTGTGAGATTATACGAGTTTTATGCTAGTTGTCGTGTGTGTATACACGAGTTATGGTGTATTTCCTCGTATTATGTCACACGAGATAAATGTGTTTAAGTCGTGTATAGTTACACGAGATGTGCCAGACCATCTCGTATAATGTTACACGAATGTCATACAGCCTGTTGTTTATTGTGCAAATTTCTAATTGATGGTAATACAATTTGTAGGGACCGGATGTTAGTGATCAATTCGATACATCCCTATTATTTTCAAATAGGGATGATCTTGTTAAACACGTACGGGATATCGCGGCCCGTCAAAATATAAGCCTTTCTATAGGAGATTCGAGGAAGACAAGTGGCAAGATCCTAGGCTACGCGAAGATTGTATGCCATTTTGGTGGCAAGTACAGGTCCGGAAAAACTAAAGATGTGAGGTTGACTAGTACGAAGAAGATTGGGTGCAATTTTGAAATCCGGGCCAAAGATAGGGGTGATGGGGTATGGGGTTACGTTGTGAAGCATGGTTCTCATAATCATGACTTTCCAACGTATCCCGAAGGTCATCCGTTGGGTAAATTAACTAGTTCTGAATATGAGGAGGTGTGTAGCGCAAGTCAGTCTTCGGTGCGTCCAAATAACATTCTAACAATGTTAAAGAGGATGGATGAGAAGAACGTGAGTACTCCGAAACACGTCCACAATGCCCTCACAAAATGCAAGTCACAAGAACGACAAGGGAGATCCTCGCTTCAACAGTTCATGAAAGCACTCGAGGATAAGCAATATACCGTCTTTATGAGGAAAGCTAACGAGAGTGACATGATCGGTGACATATTCTTCTCTCACCCACGAGCATCGGATATGCTTAACTGTTTTCCATATGTAGTACAAGGTAAATTTTTGATTTTTTTGAATCTGTTTTTTGACTCTGTTTTCCACAAGTCGTATGCATTTTTTTTTAATTGCAATTTTATTCATTTCTAACTTTATTTCTCTTTAAATGATACAAGGTGACTGCACTTACAAGACCAACTGCTATGGAATGGCATTACTTGAGATTATAGGATTTACTTCAACGGGGAAATGATTTGTTTTCTGGGTATAAATGAATTTCGTGTGTGTATACACGACATGAATGAAGACATGTCGTGTATTTTTGATGTAGTATTGAAATTCTTGTTTTGATATTGGTTGTTGTGATGTATGGATACATTAGTTGACTTTAGTATGATTGTGTTATTGGTTTTTGGGTTTTGAATTTCTGGTATTAAATGATGTATGAAATTGTGGGTTTTAGGTTATGTAATCATGTTTTTTTTTCTGGGTTCTTTGTATCTCGTGTGAACATACACGAGATGTAGTTGTTCTGGTCGTATGAACTTTACACGAGTTTAATTAAACAAGTCGTATATACAAACACGAAATGATTTGTTTTCTGGGTATAAATGAATTTCGTGTGTGTATACACGACATGAATGAAGACATGTCGTGTATTAGCACACGAGATGGTCTCTTTACTGGAAAAAAACAGAAGCTTAAAAGTAACAAAAACATACCCAAAATTTCAATAACACTAAACCAGAATTTCAGCAAAATTTACCCAAAGTGCCAAACATCAAAAGTTTACAAAACATTAATTTACAAAGTGCCAAAATCCAATCAATGTATCCCAACTCATAATAAACTACCAAAGTGCCAAAACAAAAGTACTAAAAACTCCGTCCCAAAACAAAAGTACTAAAACAATACAAAGTGCCAAAATCCAATCAATGTATCATACATCATCAGAAAACTACCAAACCAGAATTACAAATCATAAATTCAAGCAGAGCAGTCACGAGTCCATATCCCTGGGCATACTCCTCTCCAACCTGAAATTAAAAGTTATAAATCATTAATTTACAACCTCCGTCCCAAAACAAAAGTACTAAAACAATACAAAAGGAACATAAAAATTGAAATGTGATAATAAAAATGGAAATAGTACCTAAAAGGGACCTCGTAATAGATCGTGCGCCCGTCTAATCTGATCTATGACATCCGCGGGTAACCTGTCATCCGTGAGCAGTGGAAGTAGTATATCTCGTGCCTCTTCAACCCTAGGCGGTGGTGGAACATTAACTAGGGCATCATGATTCAGATTAGTAATCCGAACATGAGTCCTAGCCAGGAACCACTGCATATACGTGGAAGTAACAGGATCAGATGCGCTCACGGACGGCCCCCATCTACGCACTGGATCGAAAACCCCCAAGCCGTCCTCTAACCAATCCTCCCATACCTCATCACGCGTTCCATAGGACTTCTTGTACCCCTTTTGACCGGCCATCAATGAACAATCTCGGCCGCAAGATATGGGGTCTCTGGGGATTTTCTGCTGGATCCCAAACTGCCGTGTAACACGGTCAGGCATATACGCTTCCGTGATATCCTGGAAGCGTATAACCCAACGGAAGTATGAGACCGGCAAAAGCGCATCTGGGGTGGTACCGTAGGGAGTCCAACAAACCTAAAAATGAATTTGTTAGACACCGTCAACAGAGATAATAAATTATAACAATTTGTTAAACTTTAAATATAACTAACTCACCCTATCAACCGTCATCGTGTCCAGGGTATACCGGAACTTCAATAGATGGGGCATATCCCTTCCGGCCGTATCAGTACGTACCCATCTACGAGCCCTCGGCTGGCCCTCCGTCCATAGCGGGTCAATATCTCTCCGGAAAATCGGAAAGTGCTCGTATATCCAGGCCTGCAAATGTATGAAATAAATAAGTTAACAATGTTATAACCATAAATACATGTTGTAATTATTAAATGATTGTTAAATATTACATCTAAAAGACTCAAACAACCACCGATCTGCTTGCATCCGTATCTAGATGCCTTCCCCAACTCCCGGTATAGATATGCCAACGCAGCTGTCCCCCAGGATAGAGCCCCCACTCTGTCAATATCCACGCACAATGAAAGGTAGTCTGAGGGCATCTTATCCTGAGTCTTGTCCACGAACAGCGTGGAGCCGAGGAGGAACATGATGTACGTGGAAGCGCGCTCATCGTCAGTCATGTCGGAAGGGGTCTCAAAGGACCGGCGGAGGCCATCTAAAGAGTACGTCGTGCCCTTCCGACATGTATCAAGGCGTGCCCTGATACCGGCTACGTTAGGCTCTGGAACCGCCTTCGTAACAGGGCCACCTGAACAGCTGATACCTACAAATTGAAAATGAAATAATTAATAAAATTGATAAAATTTATGAAATTGATAAAATTTATGTAATTTATAAAAAATAGACAACAAAAAAGAATATACCTAGGATATGAGTGACGTCATGCATAGTGATCGTCATCTCCCCCCACGGCATGTGGAAGGTATTAGTCTCGGGATACCACCGTTCCACAAACGCCGTTAGGAGCGCCATGCTAGGCCGGCGAATGGTAGCATCATGTAGGTAATGGAGGCCGGTACCCTGAACACGTGCCCACCAAGCTCTATCATCCGCCGGTAAAGAAGCATGCGAGAACCTGTTGATTCCAAACAAAACATTATAATTAATACTCCCTCTGTTTCAGAAAAACAGTCCCATTTTGATTTTTTTTTTAACAAAAAGTCAAAATGAGACTGTTTTTCTGGAACAGAGGAGGTTTAAAACAATAACAACAAATAATAAAGCTATTTAAGAAACAAATCATATACTTACTTATCTAGAATCTGCTGCCTCGTTTGGCGCTTCAACACCGGCTCACAAGTGGCGTTCTCCCATATCTTACGGGCTCGGTGATGACCAAACCCGTACAACAAATCAACCTCCTCCGGGCCGCCACCGGGGTTACTCTTAAGCTGCCACTGTTCATCCTTAGCCCCTTTCCCTTTTCTGGCCCGTGCCTCCCGCCTCTTGCGAGGCCTCACAGATAAACTCTCCTCCACCTCCTCCTCCTCCTCCTCATTATCATCACCAGATCCGTGTCCCTCACGCACAGATGCACCTTGGGAACGAGTACGAGAAGATGAATCGTCCTCCGACCCCGTACTAGAATCTGTACCCTCACTATCTGTCTCATCATCCACAATCTGCTCAATCACGACATTCTTGTCGTGCTTCTTTTTGGTCCGTGCATCTCCTCTAGCTGCAGCTGCCTCCTCGGCCTTCTTTTTGGTCCGTGCATCTCCTCTATCGTGTGCTCATGCACGAAATGTTGACAGGTATGTCGTGTAAATACACACGAAATGCACATCAACATGTCGTGTATTAGCACACGAAATGTAAACTGATTCATCAGCTTACATATCGTGTGCTAATACACGACATGTTGACAGGAAGCTCGTGTTTGTTCATACGAAACACACCCCGACAATTTCAAATTTTATGCCCACGAATTCGTATCCGATTCAAACAAAAAACCCCAATTTATGTTACGAAATCGCAATTAGAACCATATAGGATAGGTTTAAACAATACTAAGCGTTATATAATCGATTTTAGGCATAAAATTAATGTTGGGTTTTCAAATTGAAATTTAGGTTTAGAAATTATGATTACTTTTGGAGCGGCGGTAGAAGAGGCGGCGCCGGACTTTCCGCCGATGAGAGGAAGGTTTGTCTTCATTTCGGGTTGTGTATGGTGGTCGGTCTTGTGGTGGTCGCCGCCGTTGAGAGAGAGAAGGGTTCCGCCGTTTGAGAGAGAGAGAAGAGTCGAACTGGTTTGAAATGGGGAGGGAGGGGATAGGTTTATATACACAGCCCCTTATTTCCACAGCCCCATTAAATTACCAAAGTACCCTTATATATATATATTTTTATTTTTTTTCAATTTCACTCTCCCTCATGTTCGCTCCCTAACCCCCTCTCTCTCTCTCTCGGTTTGAAACGACGAAAGAAACGAACAGTCTCTCTAACGTCTCTCTCACCGTCGTCGCTCACCGTCGCCGTCGTCTTTCTCTCTCGCTCGCTCTGTTCTGTTCTTCTCTCTCACCTCTCTCTCTCACAGTAAAAAAAAAAAACTTTCGAAATTGAAATGGTGAAACTTAAAATACCCAAGACCGCCGCCGGGACCGCCGCCGCCACAACCGCCGCCCACATCGCCGCCGGGACTAGCTCGTCTACAGCGCCTGTGAAAAAGGTAAGCAATTTTTAACCTTATTTTACATTTCTATATTCCCAATTAAACTTAATTTGAAAAATGTAAAATTGAAATTGGTGTGTCTCGTGTAACACCACTCGAGATGCATCTCGGGTGTGTTTACACGAGACAAGTCTCGTATAAACCCACTCGAGATGCATCTCGAGTGGTGTTACACGAGATGTCATCTCGTGTAAACCCACTCGAGATGCATCTCGAGTGGTGTTACACGAGATGGATCCTTCTGAATATTGTGAATTATATCAGTCAGCATTGTGTTCATTTATTTAATCTACTGTAACTGTCGCTAATGTATTGTCTCTTATTTGTGTTTTTTGTAGGCACGTGATCCTATGACCGTTTCAGCTAGAAAGAGGAAGGCTGAAGAGCGTTTGGAGAGAGGAGAAAACCGGAGCAAGGCTCGGAATGACGAGGATGCCACAGCTGATGATGAGCAGGAGGAGAGGGAGGAGGAGGCGGCAGCAGCTGATGATGTTCAGGAGGAGGAGGCGGCGGTCGATGGGGATAGTGAGGAGGAGGAGGAGGATAGTGATGATGGGGAGGAGGAGAGTGATAGTGATGATGGGGAGGAGGAGAGTGATAGTGATGATGGGGAGGAGGATGGGGAGGGGCAGGAGGGGGGGGCAGGATGATGATGATGAGGAGGAGGAGGTGGAGGTGGGGGTGCAGGAGGAGGAGGATGATGAGGATGATGATGTAGTAAAGCCGCCTAGACCTCTGAGACACGGGAGGAGGCGGGGTCAGGATGCGCCACCATCATGGCAGCTTCAGAGGGACCCCGGTGGTGGGCCAGAGGATGTTTCACTGATGTACGGGTTCAGTGACCACCGAGCCAGACAGATTTGGGGTGACTCTACTACTGAGGGATTGGTGACTTTCCATACGAGACTCACGCATCTTGCACAGTAAGCTTAGCATTAATGTGAAATGTTTTAAATATTGAAGTTATTTATACCACACACTCTAAATATTCCATTAATTATCATCCTATGCTGCTTTTCTTGAGTACTGATAATATTTTTTGTTTCGAATGAACAGGTTCAAGCGTGATGAGCAGCCGGTTGCTGATAGAGCCTGGCTGGCCCTCGTAGATGCATCTGGCCTCCAGCATCTGCATGATTCCGTCATTCATAGGCCTAACCATGCCCTCCTAACGGCATTTTTGGAACGGTGGTTTCCTGAGACTAACTCGTTCCACATGCCGTGGGGGGAGATGACGATTACTTTACATGACAGTTTTCATATCCTGGGTATGTTTTTATAACATCGCTTCGATACTCCATTCACAATTATATAACTGTCTACATTCATCTCTTATACTAAAATGTGTTATTGCATCTTCAATTTATAGGTATCAGGATTGATGGTGGAGTTGTTCGCTATACGGATCCAGCGCCTGACGTATCTGGCATCTCTAGACACCTCCAGTTGAGCGGCACTGGTTATTTATTGAGGGATGTCAGGCGTCTATTTACTCAGCGTAGAGGCGGCATGACAGATGCCCATCGTGCGTCCGCGTATATCCTGCACCTATTGGGTTGCACGATGTTCGTGGACAAGAGCGGGGATAAGGTGCCCGCAGCCTACCTGCCCCTGTGCATGGATCTAGCCAGCCTCCCCACTCTTTCCTGGGGATCAGCCACTTTGGCATATATGTACCGAGAGTTGGGGAAGGCGTCCAGATCCGGATGCAAGCAGATGGGCGGTTGTGCGGCTCTCCTAGAGGTACATCTTACTCTATTCACTATCTTTTTACTGTCTACTCCCCCCTGTTATTAAATGTTGCATTTGAGTAGTATTTAATACTTTTTTACATACATCTCAGGCCTGGATATACGAGTACTTTCCGGGTTTTCGGCGAGTTACTGAGCCCCATTGGCAGCAGGGGCAGCCGAGAGCCCGTAGATGGTCTCGTGATGATTCGGTTGGGAGGACGTTCGATCATCTTGTGCAGTATCGCCGCATTCTTGACAGGATGGGGGCTGACAGTGTGAGTTATTCATATTAAAAATATTATACGTTTTTGTGTCGTTCCTTCCGATATTCTGTTGACTTTGCCTAACAATGTCTACTCACAGGTTATTTGGACTCCTTATGGGACCGGGTCGGACGCGATACTGCCTGTTTCATACTACAGGGGTGTTATACGCTTTTATGACATGACAGAGGCGTATATGCCTGATCGTGTGACTAGGCAGTTCGGGTACCAGCAGAGGATCCCCAGACTGCCCCCATGGCGACCGAGTTATGCGTTTTGGCAAAGGGTCAGAAGGGGTACCAGAAGCGTTACGGTGACGGAGATCAGGTTTGGCAGGAGTGGGTGGCTTTTGGCATGGCGGAGATTAGGGCCGATGTCCGTTGGGGGCCACTATTTACTGGAGATCATCCCGTGGCTGTTCCCTTCGTGACTCCAGATTATATGTCTTGGTTTAGGGCTAGGAGTCATGTTCGGATAGCTAATCCGATACACGATCCACCCGGTGACATTCCACCTCCCCCACCTGATGTTCCACCGCAGCCTTCTGTCACAGGGATTGCGGAGTTGCGAGCTATCATACTTCCATTTTTGTCGGATCCCAGTGCCCCCGAGAACTGGCTAGTTGGTCTTAGACGGGCCGGTGAGATTTTAGGACTTCCACCGCAGCCTTAGGATTTTATTTTATTTTTGCTTTTCATTGTATTGTAATGGACACATTTTATTCTAGTTTTTATTGACACCTCTACTAGTTTGTTAATATGATGGTATTTTTATTTTAGTTATCGTTTTAAATCCCCCTCCCGATTCAATAGTTTATTCTAGTGTTTCGTAAAACCCCCCTCCCCCCCGATTCAATAGTTTATTCTAGTGTTTCGTAAAACCCCCTCCCCCCCCCCCCCGAGGACATGATGTTTTGCTATTGCTGTTGTGTTGTAGTTGCTGGTGTTGAGACTACTGATGTATCTCGTGTAAACCCACACGAGATGTGTCTCGTGTGGGTTTACACGAGATGCATCTCGTGTGTGTTTACACGAAACAAGTCTCGTATAAACCCACTCGAGATGCATCTCGAGTGGTGTTACACGAGATGTCATCTCGTGTAAACCCTAAATTTCTAACTCAATTTCCGTTTGGATTTTGAGGAAAGTGATACTAATGAAAAACACTTTAAATGTCATTTAGAGCCTAGAAAAAAAATTAAAAAAAAATAAACTAGGTGGTCGTATACCATTTTCACAACATCGGGACATTTTCCTTAAAACCCTAATAATGTCACAAATGTCTAACTCAATTTCCATTTGGATTTTGAGAAAAGTGATACTAATGAAAAACACTTTAAATGTCATTTAGAGCCTAGAAAAAAAATAAAAAAAAATAAACTAGGTAGTCGTATACCATTTTCACAACATCGGGACATTTTCCTTAAAACCCTAAAAACCCTAATAATGTCACAAATTTCTAACTCAATTTCCGTTTGGATTTTGAGGAAAGTGATACTAATGAAAAACACTTTAAATGTCATTTAGAGCCTAGAAAAAAAAAAAAAAAAAACTAGGTGGTCGTATACCATTTTCACAACATCGGGGCATTTTCCTTAAAACCCTAATAATGTCACAAATTTCTAACTCAATTTCCGTTTGGATTTTGAGGAAAGTGATACTAATGAAAAACACTTTAAATGTCATCTAGAGCCTAGAAAAAAATTAAAAAAAAAATAAAAAACTTAGACATGTACCACTTTCATAAGATCGGGACATATTCCTTAAAACCTAAAAAAATGGGACATATTTGTAACTCCATTTCCGTTTAGAATTTGACCAATATCATACTAATGGAAATGTCTTAAAATGTCATCCAGAGCCAAGAAAAAAATTAAAAAAAAATTAACAACTTGTCATTTGGAGTTTATGACATCTCGTGTAGGTATACACGAGATGGTCAAGTTAATCTCGTGTAAACCTGCACGAGATGTTTAAATTCCATAAACCCTTTTTCCGCGACCATTGCATGAATTTGACGATTAAACCCTACTAAAACACACCCATTCTGAACAGAAACCACACAATATCCCTTTATCATTCAAAAATTCAATCTTTAAGTTCATAACATGGATTACTCACATAATAACATGGATTCCTCACATAATTCTCCACAAAATTCTTATGATTGTATTGACCTTGATATGATAGATTTTCTCGTTGATGAAGAAGAAGAAATCTTACAAAATATTCCTCCACATCAACATTCTCCAAGTTTCAATGATCCTAGCTTCGATGAAGTAAGTTTTTAATGTTTTTTTGTGTATTGTGATCAAAATCAAAATAAAAATCCCATCTTGTTTTAAAAATCCCATCTTGTTTTAAAAATCCCATCTTGAATTAAATCACATGATATTTATTTATACAATCTTCAAATACACATGACAATAACAATGAAATATCAGATCAAATTCCAGTTTTCAATTTTTTTTTCAATCTGTACAGGGAGTATCTCGTGTAAGTCTACACGAGTTTCATCTCGTGTAGACATACACGAGATGACACTCGTGTAGACTTACACGAGATATATGTATGCTGGGGCTTTGAAACTGACTTTTCATCTCGTATTTTGCAGGGTCCATTCCCGGATACCAGTGATGAATTCACGACATCAGAAATATTTCAAACTCGGGATGCGCTTCTTGCACATGTACGGGAAATAGCGAGGGGTCGAAATATACACCTAGTTATACACAGCTCGAGGAATAGACGTGGAAATAAACTAGCATATGCTTACATCACATGTCATTTTGGTGGACAACACAGGGCCGGAAGATCAAATAACATTAGGAAGACTAGTACAAAGAAAAGAGATTGCAGTTTTAAACTATACGCCACAGAGAGGGGTGTTGATGGGTCATGGGGTTATGTTGTGAGGAATGTCATACATAATCATGCCTTTCCTTTGTACCCGGAAGGTTTTCCTCTCGGGAAATTGACACCTAGGGAATATGACGCTGTGTGTACCGCAAGTGAATGTTCAGTGCGTCCAAATGACATTGTGGCAATGCTAAAGATGCAGGATGAGAAGAACGTGAGCACTCCGATGCACGTCCGGAATGCCGTGTCAAAATATAGAGAAGGGGAACGACAAGGGAGGAACCCGCTACAACAATTCCTTAAGTTACTCAGTGATAATGAATATACTAGCTACACGAGGGAAGACGCTGAGACTGGCATGATCGAAGACATATTCTTCTCTCACCCATTAGCAATGAAGATTCTGAACTGTTTTCCATATGTTGTACAGGGTGACTGCACTCACAACACCAACTGCTACGGACTGTACCACTTGAAGTTTGTAGGTTTTACTTCCACCGGGCATAATTTCACAATAGCGTCTGCGTTCCTCAGGCATCAGAGTACGGGTGATTACGAATGGGCATTGAAAAATTTGCACAGTCTGTTTACACCTCCCCGGTTGCCTACAGTTTTTGTCACTGATCGTGAGTTGGGTTTCATCAGCGCTCTCCGTACAGTTTTTCCCCACACCGCACACTTCTTGTGTCGGAGGCATATCGAAATGAATGTTAGAAGGAAAGGGTTGGAGCATACAGGTAGCGAGGACTTCGCAGAATCATTCATGAGGACGTTCAATTATGCAATCTCAGCCCCTAACCCCGACGAATGGGACTTACGTTGGGCAGAGCTTCGTGACCGTTTCAGATCTTATCCTGCACTATTGGATTACCTCCGCGAGACATGGCTTAATTTGTACTCTCAGAATATTCTGTCCATGCACACGGATGAGTTAACACACTTCGGGACCCATACCACAAACAGGACTGAGGGTGAGCATAACAGGTTGAAGAAGGCATTGGAGAGTGCTTCTTCTACTTTTGACACACTGTTTAAAAAGGCTCATAAAATCATAGATATCCAGCTAAAAACTATCAAAAAGGGTATGAATAGATCAAGGACCAGATATCCAATTGATTTGAGGACCCGCAATCTATATCGCAACATATTCACTAGAGTGTCAACGGTAGCCTTTCGCATTATCAGACAAGAGCATGATCGAATTCAGAAAATCAAGCAGCGTCATAATGGGGGTTATGTAATCACTGAGGCTGCCTGCGGGTGTTACTACAGGCGGACACATGGACTTCCATGTAGTCATGAGATTGCACAGATAGAGGAGTGTCAGGGACGGATTGAGCTGTCCACGATTCATGAGTTTTGGAAGAAGTTGGACATTGAAGTAGACAACCCTTCATCTAAGGAGCCTGAACCGGTAAGGAGACAGTTATTCAAAACGATGGAGCCGGATCATATTTCAAAGCCGAATGAACCCCGGGCCGGAAGTTCCAGAGAACTGTCAGATTGGGAACATACTAACAAATTTTTTGGAGTCCCCGCTCCACCAAACTCGACTGGCAAAGGGTATATATCTTCATTCAATTATGTCTCAAATTTTTTGCTGTTGTATTGTTGCTGTTGTGCTGTTGTGTTGCTGCTACTGTTTAACTGCTGCTGATGTGTCTCGTGTAAGTCCATACGAGACATATCTCGTGTGGTTTTACACGTGACAAGTCTCGTGTAATACAACACGAGATATGTCTCGTATGGACTTACACGAGACACATCAGCAGCAGCATCAATTTTTTTTAACACTTTCAAACAACAGTATGAATGCTTCTCACTCTTTTTTCTTTGCCCTATTTCAGGTCTAGATGTGCATTCATTGCATCAACCCAAGCGAGTTCGGAGTCCACCCGCAAACGGAAATCACCTTCAGGACCCACACCATCTACCCCTGCTAGTACTCCTACGTCTCATCCACCAGTAGCTCCTTCCGGTCGTGGGAGAGGACGGGGTCGAGGTCGAGGACGAGGACGGGATCAGGGTCAGGGTCGTGGAGAGGGAAATGGACAGCCCAATTATACTAGTTTATACAGCTCCCCGTATGTAGAGTCTTTTCCGCCTTTCATTACCCCGCGTATTGGAGGCATCATAGATGTGGCATCAGATGGACATTGTGGCTATAGAGCCGTAGCAGCACAGGTATACGGAGATGAGGAGAAGTGGGCTGAAGTGCGCACAGAATGTTACAATGAGGTGCTTGCTCGCCAAGACTTTTACGAAAGAGTTCTACCTTGGATATCGGTAAGAGAACTCTTACGTAAGATTGCTTGCTATAGCCGGACGGCGCCCAGTGATTATTGGATGGAGCTCCCAGATCTTGGGCACATCATTGCCACGAGGTATAATGTGGCGTTCATTTCTTACTCGACTAGCGGTGGTATGTTATGCCTTCCAGTGACTGCACCAGTACAACCACCGGTGAACACAGTTGTGGTGGGACAAGTCAATGGAAACCATTTTATAGCGGTATGAAACTTAATTGTCTCATCTATATTAGTTATATTTAGTTGTCTTACTTATATTCATTATATTTCATTGTCTTGTATTTAACTGTTATTACTTTTGCAGCTGCGCATGTTAGGCAATGATTACCCAATACCACCACCACCAAACCTTTATCGGAACCGCTGTGATCCAACCGCAAGCCAACTACTCCTCCCATACCATGATAGGATAGCAGAGTTCAGTCAACTCTATGAGGAGGATACCGATGCAAGAAGACAAAGAAGATTACATATAGGATAGTATATGTGTAATGGTTTTTGATTTATCCAGTTTGTATGAATGTTTGAATTATATGCTTATCCTTGTTAACACTTTCATTTCGTATACAATTAGGCGATAGTATATGTGTAATGGTCTATTGATGTTTTGTGGAGATGTCCTATTTGAGAATCAAATTTCATTCAAAGTTATGTTTATTGTTGCTTTTGCTGTTGCGGTTATGGAAAAACAGGCTCAGATGCATATGTCGTGTATACTTATACGATATGAGAGCTTACATATCGTGTATACATACACGAGATCTCATCTCGTGTTTACTTACACGAGATGTATCTCGTGTATATGTACACGAGATGCAAGCTCTCATCTCGTGTAATTATACACGAGACGTGCAAGGGCAGCGATGAAATTAAATGTGCTGTGTATTTACCGGGCTGTGTATATAGTTTTTGCCGGAGGGAGGGGAAGGTTTTTTTTTTTAAAAGTATATATATGAGGGTACTTTGGTCATTTCTCCGTGCCTTGTAAAATCCATGCCTTGTATATAGTAATACCCCGCAATAAGCGTTGAAAAAACAAACGATAGTAGTACACCCGAAAACCTCGTATACGGTCACCTCCTTTACTCTTTCTTTACAAAACCCTAACTACAATGGCGGACGCCACCCTCGCCGATCCGATGATCCCTCCCAACTCCAACGACGACTGCCTCCCAACCCCTCCTCTCGACCCTGACTTTCTCTCCGACCCGTCCTTTTTTTCCGATGACTTCATTTATTCCGATAATATCATCTCCTTCGCCGACGAAAACTTCGACATCACTTTTGACGATCTAGACTTCCCTTCTGATATTGACGAATTCGTTAATTCCACTTTCGTGGGTTCTAACCCTACCCATTTTTCGTCCGATCCTGACACCGGTTGTGTTAACGAATGCGTTTCCGAACCGGAAATTGGGTCTGATAGGGTTTCTGGTGATCGGGTTGTGGCTGGGTATTTGGACATTCCTTCGTCTGAATGTCAAGAATTTGGTGTTAAAAGCTTGAATTCATCGCCTGAATCGGGAGATCGGAATCCGGTATCGTCTCAGGGTTCTGGTAATTGTGGGTCTGCTGATTCCGAGGGGTTAAATCATCCGTCTCCTGATTCAGGCAATTCCGCTAACAATTCGATAAATGAGGTTGTTGATCAAAAGGTCAAAGCGAAGGAATTGGGGAATGTACCTGTGTTGAAAAGGAAGAAAGAGAGTGGGGATTCGGATTCCGGGTCAAAAACAAGCAAGTTCAGAAGGTCAAGTGGGGCTGAAAGTGCTACACTTGCAAGTGGTTTGAATGATGATGATGAAAAGAAGGCGGCTAGGTTGATCAGAAACCGAGAAAGTGCGCAGCTTTCCAGGCAGAGGAAGAAGCATTATGTTGAGGAGTTAGAGGATAAGGTAAGGGCTATGCATTCTACAATTCAAGATTTGAATGCAAAGATTTCATATATAGTAGCTGAAAATGCAAGCTTGAGGCAACAAATGGGGAGTAATGGTGCTGGTGGGGTGTGTCCACCACCTCCAGTAATGTACCCTCCTCCAGGGATGGCGCCCATGCCTTATCCTTGGATGCCCTACCCGCCTTATGTTGTGAATCCGCCCGGGTCAAAAGTACCATTGGTTCCGATTCCTCGCCTGAAACCACAACCGGCAGCTGTTTCAAAGACGAAGAAGGTTGAGGTGAAGAAAGGTGAAGGCAAAACAAAAAAGGTTGCCAGTGTTAGTTTTCTTGGATTGTTGTTTTTTATCTTGCTTTTTGGTGGATTAGTTCCAATGATTAATGTTAAATATGGAGGGATGCGTGATGCATACTCGGGCTTGTCTGGGTCTAATTATGTTGATAGTAGATTTTATGATAAGCACCATGGGAGGGTTTTGACGGTTAAGGGTCATGTCAATGAAAGTAACCATAATAAAGAGAGTGGGTTTAGTGACAAATTTGGGGCCGAGTTTTCTTGTGGAAGAGGTCACGATGAAAGAGGTTCTCACCCCTTACCTGGTTCAGATGAGTTTAAACACAATACTAGTGAGCCGCTTGTTGCCTCTCTGTATGTTCCAAGGAACGATAAACTGGTCAAAATTGATGGCAATTTGATAATTCACTCTGTTTTGGCAAGCGAGAAAACGATGACATCTAATCAAGAGATGGAGATGGCAGCTAATAAGGAGACTGGCTTGGCTGTAGCTCTGAATCTAGTTCCAGCCCTCCCTGTGACAGGGTTGGGTAGGAATGATGGAAAACTTCCAAGGCAAAGGGAATCAAAAGCAACTGATGGAAAACTACAGCAATGGTTTCGTGAAGGCCTTGCTGGTAATTGCCACTCTACCTTTTATTAAGTATTTATTATTTGCATTTGATCTGATCATAGAAAACATGATCAATCGTTAGCTGCATTCATTCATGCATAACCCTTTCTATTTCCTTTTGCGTATCTCGATGTATTAGCTATTTTGAATGATTTTATGTATCTGGCATGTTTTCTTTTCATGCATGCCTGAGAAAGCCATTCTCCATAACATCAAACTAGACAAGTGTTATAACTAGAGATATAGGTACGCATTGGGAAGATGTTAAAAATTTGCTGTTGCTATTTTAGTTTGTTTGTCTCAGTTTAAAGCTATGTTAATTATGTCTTTAAATGGGTATGCTGGTGCCATCAGACTCTTAGGCACTGTTAATAAACATGGATATCTACAGATGTCTCTGCTGTCAAATCATAGTCCAGGGTTACCTAGAAATGAAGCAGAGATGCACTTTGCTAGCCATTTTTTTTTTCTGGCTTGCGTTGTGTGATTTCCTTCACTCATGCCCCAGTTATGCATCAGCATCCCTGATTTAGATGTACAATGAGGCTGGTTGTGCATGTCAGTTTCATTTGCCTGCCCTAGTGGCTATTTTTTTGAAATCCATGTGATCAGGTTTTAGTGTTTGACGCAATTTATTCCTGTTTTTCACATGTTGTTCTTTGTGCAATGATGCGAGTTTGAGAATCTTGGATAGTTGGTAGAACTGGAGTCCTAGTATTTTTAGGTTTCTACCTCCGTCCCAAAATGAATGTCCAGATTTGCTCTTGATCAAAAGCCAATTTGGACATTCATTTTGGGGCGGAGGGAGTATCATTTTAGCATTTTAATCACTTCGTATATTTAGCGGCGTTTCTTATCCATATTAAACGGGCTGTTATAGATGTACAATGAGGCTGGTTGTGCTCATAGTGATCGGTAAGATCTGATTATGACGGCTATAGCGAATGAGATTGGGGAATGTTGAATTAGAAAAAGATGCTAGTTTTTGGGTGATATCCTGGCATCAATCTATCAAACTTTGGGGCAAGTTTTTTGCCTTCTGTATATGTTGTTAGATTAGCAAAGTTATAAGATACCTGTTTCACTTAGTTTCATTAGTATCTGAAGCAAGTTAACATCCTGAAGCCGTCATTATTTTGCTTCAGTATATGTTGTTAGACTAGCAAAGTTATAAGGTATTTTTTCACCAAGTTTAAGAGAAGTTTGTTCATTAGTATCTGAAGCAAGTGAACGTTTTGAAGCCGTAAAATCAGCGGCAGTTCAGATTAATACCCCCTATGTCCCAAAATGATCTTCACATTTGACGACTCAACTTTTTAAGGATATGAACACTTGCTTCACTAGACATGTTGTGTTTATGCACATTCAAGCCCAAATTGTAGAAATGGGAAGCACTTTTTGTGACGATGAAAAATGCCAAGTGAGAAGATCAGTTTGTGACAGAGGGAGTATATATATTGCATGGCGTAAAATTTATGTATGCCAGCCCTTGAGACAAAGCCTTGCTCTTGTGAAAAAGGCAATGCTTTGGGGCTATATAGTCTTTTTCTTGTACTTTAGCCATTTTTTCGAAGATTATTATTATTATTATTTTTACCCAAGTTGTATTATCCTGTTTTACAGGGCCCCTCTTAAGTTCAGGCATGTGCACAGAAGTGTTCCAGTTTGACGTATCTGCAGCTTCAGGAGCCATAGTCCCAGCGACCTCAGTAAGGAACATGACCGGAGAACCCCGCCAGAATTCTACATACCTAAACAGAAGGATTCTCCATGGTCTTCCTATTCCCCTTCCTTCAGCTGATAACATCACTAAAGATCATTCAGATAAATCTCACAAAAACACTTCTCTTTCCTCCTCGATGGTTGTATCAGTTCTTGTTGATCCAAGGGAAGCTGGTGATGGGGACGGAGATGGCATAATGGGAAAAAAGTCATCCTTCCCTGGGATTTTTGTTGTGGTGCTTTTAGACAGCGTTAAGTACGTCACGTATTCATGCATGCTTCCTCTCATGGGATCTAGTCACGTTGTCACAACTTGAGATGGGGACGGGAAGTATTAGAATTAAAACTATACTTGTGTCCGTGTATCAGTATCAGTTTTGTAGATATATATCAGCAAACTTGTCAAGTCTTTATAGTTTCTGATGGCTTTTCTTAGATACAAACGTTACTGTAATATGTCACTTGTGAACAACATCTAACTTAAACTTGGAATAAATGGGTCTCTTGCCATGAGTTCTTATGCCACTTGTGACAGAGGTTTATATACAGGTTCTGTCTCTATTGTTATGGTTGTAAGTCTTATCTTCTGATATATTTAACCGCGCGGTCGACAAAATTTGTTCATTCTCTTCATATAATCACTCTCGTGTTGCTCTAAATGCTTGTATGTGATAAGGGTAGCAATTATTTCTCATGTTAATTGCAATACAAGGAATGAGATTTGTGTTTATTTGATGTGGATCTACCAACCCATTTAGGGTTGTTCACCAAATCCACCCAACCCACTTACAAAAAGAGAAGACATGCCTCTCAAAACACCAGATCAAACCACCCATCAGCTACCTTTTACTCCATCCGTTCCCGAATAAATGTCTTAGTTGACAAGTCAATGTTATTAAGTTTTTAGTTGTGTTTCCTTGATTGCCCCAATCTATGCATATGGATAGAGTGACACCTCTTATAGTATTGCAATGCTTGTGCCTATTAGAATGGGTAGTATAGGAAGATCACCAAACTTCATACACTATTTTTAGTAAGATGACATTTATTTTGGGACAAACGAAAATAGAAAGTAGGACATTTAGTCCGAGACAGAGGGAGGGAGTATTATTAATTGATAGAAATATTTTTTAGTTTTTCATTAAGATAATCAAATTTTCAACAAATTATTGGTCAAGAAAGCTGACCAATTTTTGGTTTGACTTTGAACATCAAAACGAGACGGAGGGATTATACATATTATTATTGTGAAAGTTCCTCAAGCCACAACCCTCCGACAAAATGTATAGCCATTTAGAGTAAACTAGTGTTACACCCGTGCGTTAAACGCACGGCCAAAACACTTAAGACAAATTTCTTAGACAAATTCTAAAGTCAAAATAATTAATGCAGTAAAATAAGATTACAAATTTTGAAAAACTTTCTTGTAGACTACAAATGATATAACTAAGGGAACTTGTCGGCAATAGAGCTTGAATGACAAATGTAGATCAGATGGAGTTAATGAAATTCTTGAGACAAATTTAAATAGTATATATGAACTTTCTATCAGAAATTTAAATGTAATAAATATACAAAAAAATTGAAACGAAATACTATAACTTAAATAAAAGATACATGTGTAAATGAATTTATTTTACTCTATGTTAATGAACGATTACATCAAAAATTAAGCCATATCGGGCCTATGTACAAATATTGTGGCCCAATACAGCCCCTTAAAATGTCGAAGCCCATAAAAGTTACAGTAAAAAATATGAATTGATAATTTTGCTAGCCCTAGCATCTCCAATGGAGAACACCAAATTTGGTGTAAGTTTTACACCAAATGTTACACTAAATAAAAATCTTCTCCAATGTATCACACTATTTTTCACACTAAAAAGGAATATTCTCTATCCACCTCATTTTTCCACTAACACTCATTGTTACACAAACAATACTTGAAGTCTATGATTTTACATATAAACCCCTCTCTTTTAATTGAGATGATATAATATTATGTTTTTATAATTATTTTTATGCATTGTACTTTTATAATTAAGTAAAATATATTATATAATTTATTAACATATAAGTTAATTAACATAATTTACAATGTGTGAGTTTTTACAATTTAGAGGGACTAAATGTAACAAGTGAAACTATTACACCAAATTTGGTGTAATGAATAGTGTTACACCAAATTTGGTGCAACACTATTCATTTACACCAAATTTGGTGTAAAATTTAATGTCCATTGGAGGGATGAATAGTGGCCAATTTAGTGTTATAGTGTGAGAAATGGTGTCCATTGGAGATGCCCTAACCCTATTTTCTATGTGCCGCTCACATTCTCATCTCTCTTCCTCTTGTGCGGCGGTTTCTCTCTCTTTGTCTAACTCTACGCCGCTCCCTCTCTCTCTTTTATCTCTCATCTCTCTCTCTCTTTATACTTTATAATACGGCTACATTAAACACCCGTTCTCGATTTTACCATCTCCTTCATTCAATTCGTTCTTGATGATTTCCAAGGAAAATTTACACAAATGGATTGGCGTAGCAAACAAAATCACGGACTTATCTAAACGGCCTTTAATTTCGAGCCCTAGTTTTGGGTAATTTTCTAACTTTACAATATTTGTTGCAGTTTGATCAATTTTTTTATTCAGATTTTGATCTTTTGATGTCCGAATGCTTTGGTCTTGTTTGTGTGTTTAAAATTTCTATTTTTTTTCTTCATTTTATAAGTAAAATAGCAAACATTTTATATGTTTCTTTGGTGGAAAATCATTTTGATTTAGATCCAAATGTGCATGTGTTTGTTTATTTTTGAAAAAAGTAAGAATCATGTTGTTTCTTGGGTAGTTAAATATTCGTTTCATTAGCCTCAGATCTAAACTACGCATGATCAATACATGGTAATGAAATGATTGAAAGCCTGGACATGAAAGTTCATGGGAGGTAATAATTCTTTCATACCTTTAACTTGTCAATGAAATTGGTATTATCTTTGATGCTCATGTAGTTAAATTAAGCCAGAAAATTACAAGGATGAATGAAGTGAAATCTAATGATCTGCTAATATTCATAGTAGGACAGGTATAAGCAGTAACATTCTTCATAGTGAATATGGTTAACGGACAAATTCCAACTAATTAATCCTTGATGTGCAGTCATTCATCTCTATATCAAGGGTGACGCATCTTCTAAATATGAATTATGATCATTGACATATATGATTGGTGAATTGTATCTACTTAATATCTGAACAGAAAATAGATATAAAAAGACATTATTCAGAAGACTTTTGTATTAACTGGGCCGAAGTGTCATACTTGGGTTGAAATTTTCTTTCTTTGGAAATTTTGCTTGATTTGGGCTAAATATTAAAAAATGGGTCTTAATTGATTAACTTCATAACTTTCCAAGATCTATGAGTAATTTTAGATATCTATTATTTTTGTGAAATATTTTTAACTTAACAATAAGCAGATATAAAAATGAAAGCCTGATCCTAGCGTTTTGTTGACATGTAATTTTTTATTTGAAGTACATCCAGCTTAATTATCGCTCCAATGTGACAACAGTCAAAGTAATACTACCTCTTGTCACAAAATGAATTACCATTTTTCATTATGAAGACTTTTCTAAAGTATGATTTTTCAAGTAAATCAATGATAGTGAAGAAAGCTGGTGAAAAATGAGGGACATAGATTTTTGGAAAAAGGTCATTAATTATTTTAAAATGATAATTCATTTTGGGATGAAGTGGATACAACTGTATTCATGAAATTAAGTAAATATCACTATTAGAAGTTCATTTCTTGATAAGCTTCACTCATGACTTATTGTGCTGCCCCTCTTTTAATTAAAAAATGTGTTCATGTTCACCTACAACGAGAAACCAGTTTACCCATTCAAATACAAGAAATTGCAACTGCTTGATTTTAAATTTAGCAAAACCATTCAACAACCAACACATTCGAAATGGCATAACATTTATGCTCTTTTAAAAGGGTGTACTTAGCAACAATGTATCACTTATGATGAACCTGGACTGACTTTTAGACATTGTTCAAGTTTTGGCGGGAATTTAGTGGGTTTACTGAAGTGATTATCACTGCACTTTTTATATAGTTATTGATGTTGCTTGTATCACCTTTTCCACGACTTGTCTCACAGCTACAACAGCATTTTCATAAAGCTAATTACAATATAATTAAATAAACCCCTTTTATATTAGGGGGTGGGCCGCCCTATATTATTAGCAAGAAATAGAAATCACACATAAAACTCTGTTTAAAGTTCATTCTGGAAGGTTAAAAATCATTTGTATCAACATATTTTTTAACAAACCCCACAATCAAATCTTTTTTACTCACTAGTATTTAATTAATTACTTTGCATTAATATCTGTTTAAAGTTAAATGAGACTATAAATTAATACTCCTCCCATCTAAAAATAAATAACGAAAATTTTGTCTCACAATAATTACTCTCTGTGTCCCAGTTTAAGGTTCTTACTTTCCTTTTTGGTATGTCTCAGTTTAAGGTTCTTAGTTGCTTTATTCCATAAATGGAAAAGAATGAATAATGCTTTGGAGGAGCTTGCCCTCAAAAAATTCGTTTAATTACAAAAAAAAACCCATTACTTACCTAAATTACTTTCACTCACTTGCTTCATGAATAGTGTTTTTGGACATTTATATCTTTCACTCTCTACTTTTGGTTGATTCATTTTCTTTGTTTTTGCTTTGGTTTCTTACTAAGCGTGCATAGTCAAACTAAGAACATTAAACTGGGACGGAGGGAGTATTTATTTTAAAAAAAATGGGAAATAATAAAGTTACAAAATGTGGCTTACAAAATGAGGTGTCATAATTGTAATTATGTTTTTAAGTGGAGTGTGTCGGGTTCACTATCGATGTAACCAATAAAATATCGCCACCACATCTTGTATCCTTCATTTTGTAAACTTCTTTTGTAAGCTTAGCATTGCCCTAAAAAATTTAATCAATAAGTGATGTTTTATCAATATTTTCATATTTTATTATATACGACAAAAGAAGTACTATTATTAGTCATAAGACTATCCAAATAAGATAGTGGTCGGACATGTATAACACTTTTTTAGTGTCTCCAGCAAGAAGACAAACCACAGTTCAAGATTTGTTGTGAAATAATAAAAATAATAATAATAATAATAATAATAATAATAATAATAATAATAATAATAAAAAGACTTAGTAATGTAAAGATGTGGAAAACCGATGTCGCGCAATTGCAATTAAATTATGCCTAAACCCTAAGTGGCTTCCGCGCAGATTAACCACATTTCAAGTGGCCATTGTATGCTAGTCATTATCCATGTTAAAAATTAGTATATTCCTCCACACTAAAAATGGGATTGGTAACTTTTTGTTGTGTTACTTCTGTTGTTGTAACCATCAATCGCGATTTAAGTTTTGAAATTATTTTATGATAAAAAGTGGCTGAATTAAAATTTCAACTAATGCTTATTTTTTCTGGTTCTAATTTCATCCCAGCCGTTCATTGCTTATGATGACGCCAAAATCTGGTTGGATCAGCCTTCGTCCTACGGGTTGGATAATCCCAGCAACAGTTCTTGACAACGGAATCTGCACACACGAAACAAATGTAAACTGCACCGGGGCTTCACCGGCGAAGGCCCTCCGGTGTAAGAATAAGGATATGGGCGATTAGAAATGGAGAAATCAATTGACTAGATTAGAGCCAAAAGTTCGTTACCCCTTTCCTGTGTTGAGGACCTGTTTATATAGGCGCGGGTGTATGAGTTCTGACTTGATAGGAAAGTCAGGAAGCCCGTGGTGATGTAGGACTCATATTCCTTGGAGATAGACTCCTGATAAGGATGAACGATATCCTGTCATCTGATAGGAGAGTTATCTTGGTTCAGATAAGGACTCTTGATTTTAGAGTTGTAATATAACTCTGTAAGAGGTTTCCCGACGATAATGGGAAGTTTACGACGTAAGTCGGCCCGTCATCCAACTTGGCTCGTCATAGAGGCCGGCTAGGGATTAGGCTTCTCGAACTCGGCCTAGGCAAGGACTGCCTGCTCGGCCTCACTGATGTCGACCTATAAACATGGGCTTGTGAGTGGGCCTCTCGGTATAGGTCCATTAAGTACGCTGGGCCTCTCGTCCGGATTCCCATCTACTAGGTCGGTTTATGTCGTTCAGTGGCCCCCGAGTTTCTATCTCGGCATGCCGAATAGAAATTGTTGGGTATTTAATTCCTGGTTGATTGATGTGACAGTTGTAGCCGCCAAAATCTTTGCTTCGATTTGCTGATGCCAGTAGGATTTAATGCTAATTGAATCATTGTTCTTCTTGGAATGGGAAAACTCCAGTTGGACTCCACATATGAATAATATTAATTACCCTTCAACTAACTCCATCTCAAGCACTATAAATAGAGAATCTGTGTTTCACTTTTCCACATTATTCATGCCTTCTATCCTTCTCCCAAACTTTATCCATGGCCAAGAGAGAGTATGATAATGCTTTTCCAGAAGAATGTGATTCCTCAGATGACGCGAAGGACTCACCTGTCTTGAATGACGAAAAATCTGCTGATGGCTCCTTCCTTTCGCCTGAGGATTACTGTCAGGATGGTGAAGACTCGGATGATAGCAATCATGAATGGGAGGAGTCCATCGCCGAAGGTAGTGATGAAGACTCAAGTGATGATGAGGACAACAGCTCCAGCGCGGTTGATGAAGAGGACGAAGAAGAAGAAAAAGACTTCAAAGCTTTCCAGGAAGAGATGAAGTCATACCGAGAGAACCAAAAATAAGTAACTTCATGTCCTAGTGATAGTAGTAACCCTCTCTTTTTTTTTCTTTCTTTTTTGTACAGGCTAAGCCCCCGGCCTTGCTGTGGGGGCCTTTTGTTGAATATATATATATATATATATATATATTGAGGCTCTCTCCTTTGCCCTCCTTGCTCCGTCTTTGAATTCTCTATGATTTGTATGACCTTGAATCTTTCCATTATCATCACCTTTCATATGATGCTGCTACAAAGTAGTGCCGATCGTTCAATCTTAGTCGTTATGCCGGCACGGAAAGCATTTATATTTGTCGTTCAACCATAACTTCAATCTCCGCCCGACATCGACTTGACCTTTCCTCATCTCGGCTTCGTCCCGTTCCTGGATTCCACTAAGGATGTCGGTCCGTCGTAGAGGTGTCGGCTACCTCTGTGTGCTGAACCCTTCAATGTCGATACAGGCATCCAAAAGCGTGATTTTTGAAGTCGACTGGCATTCCTGCCGTAGGTCTCGGCTTGACACGTGTCGATCTAGCATTTGGCGGTCTGTGTTTCTCAACGACGGTTAGTTCAATCGCTAAATCTTCTTTTCGTACGGCGCACGTCAGTTGATGGGACATTTGCCTTGAAAAACGCGGCCCATTAATTAGGAATAATGATGGGGTTTAAGGGGAAACGTGCCAACCCGTGGGTATAAGGATATGGTCGGGTCAAATTCGGACCCGACCCGCTCCACCCGGGATATAACTCCAAATTTTCACTCCTTGTTTCACTTTTCGAATTTCAAAAAAGGGGAACCTAAAGCTTTGCATTTCACTGGCCTGCATTTCCCACTGGTGTTGAGCTTTTCCGTCGATCTATTCCGTCTAAAGCGTTCAGAACGATTTCCCGACTAATTTCGTTCGATCCTTTTCCATTTCCAAGGTATTTTCTCGCTTTCCTTCCTTTTGTCCATTTCTAGGGTTCCGACTAATTTCTCGAACAGTACATCATTCTCCGTCGGATTTAGTTGTTTTTGCTGACTAAGAAATAGACCCTCCTCTTCCCCAATGTCGGACCTACCAATTCCTGATGCCAAACCTGTGTATGGTTTTTACCGAAGAAACAATAGGATTTATGTTAAATCGAATGGGCATTGGGGGCTATTGTCTTTACTCGCCGTAGGAGAAATTTTGTACTTAAATGGGTCGCCGAGAGAGGATCTTAGATATCCTTCTGGTCTCTACGTGACGAGTGTCAGGACTGACGAGGATGCCAACATGGTCGTCCTTGATAGCTTAAGCGAGGTCCTTGATCATATTTATCTGTTTTATGTAAAGGATAAATCTTTGTTTCGGTCTCGTCATATGAGTGCAACCTCCTCGGCCCCAGTAGTCGATTCGGGGGGGGGGGGAAATGGCCTTTTCAAGGCTTCTTGACGAGTCTAAACCCTCTGTTTCTTCTACAGGTATGGCCGGGGAAAGTACCTCCGAGAGAATTGTGGATCGTTTTGACTCGAGCGTTGTCAGGCAGGGGCGAGGGGCCAAAACTAAGGGTAAAGGGAAATCAGGGCCAGCTGCGAGCAAACATCCCAAGCCGGGCAAAGAAATGCTTGAGGTGCTGTATTCTCGGTATGGAATAGACCGTGATGAGTATTGCTTGCATTATAGCAAGGTCGTTCCCTTGGATTCGGAGGAAAAAATCCAAAACTTCTACTATAATAAAGCTGTCGTTTCCTTCTTTTACAAACAGTTTCAACTAGGGCTAAGACTTCCTCTTGACCCCTTTATAAATGAGTTCTTGGAGACGTGGGGGATTGTTCCAGCCCATATTGGCGCCAATGCTGTCAGATATTTGATCAGCTTCGTAGTGTTGTGCCGTAGTCTCAACTTCGAACCTTGTATGTCCGCTTTTGATCATTTCTTCAATGTGAGCTATAATAGGACTTCTAGGACTGTAAGCATCAAGTCTGACCCTGCTAAACCCAAAATTATCTCCCCCATCTCTACCACTGTTAGCAAGGTGTCGGGGTGGAGCAAACATGTAATTGGGGTTGAATCTCGTAGTGGTTGGGAGTTCGCGCTCCCCGAGCTTGGTCCTAGTCGTCCCGAAGAGGTTCACAGACCGACGTGGAGTGATAGCCTGATTGCAAAGCTAGAAGAGTTTGCCAGTCTCGGTACCCTTGACTGGAGTGAATTGGAGAGGGATCCTCGCTATTACGTTCAGGCCGGGTTGATGGCAGGCCCCCTTGACGGCGTTATCCCCAAAGTCATCGTTAAGAAGGGGAATAGATTTCCGAACTGGATCGTTCATCCCAACTTTCTTTTTCATCATGAATGTACCCGTTGCCAGGAGCAGAACGACATCTGTCTTAAGGCCGTCGACACGATAGGCTGTAATTCCTAGATCTTTCAGCGTGAATTTATCCTTTTATCTTGTCCCATTTTGACGCTTATCTGTTTCGTGCAGATCTGACTATGGAGCAAGCTGATGAGATCGACTCCACTTATGTTGATCCCGTTGCGGCAGCGAGGGCCAAGAAACAACGATCTCGGTTGGCCGCCTTGGAGCAACGTCATCAAGATATGGATGATAGGCAGCTCATGTTGCAAAACAAAGATGCTTCTGCAGTGCCCATGGCAGATCGGGTCGTTGAGGTGCCGAGTGTTAACACCGACCAAATAGCTCCTGAAGCCGAAACGAATGTCCCTGACGACCAGATATCATGCCGAGGCCAAGACTAAAGTGCCGATGGGGATGTTGAGGTGGACCAGGACGATACTCTTCGTCGTTCGAAGAGAGCAAGGGTGGAACCTAGGGAAACATCGGATCATCCTTTAAGAGGAACCCCTCGGCCTACTCAAGCATCAGTCTCCGCCTCAGTTTCACCAGATGAGGAGGTTAGGAATTGGTTGGAGCAACACGGCGGAGCCCCTGTCCTATCCGGGCTAGATGTCTCGGTTCGTGCCGGTCCGAGTTTGAAAAAGGGGGGCGTGGTTGTCAGACGGGCCATGAATGTTGAAACTCTTGAGCAGCTAGTCTTCGAGAAACCAACCTCCCTCCAGCTCCTGAACCGCAAGGGTTTAATCCTTAGTGAGGTAACGCTCCCATTATTTCGGTCCGGTTTTGTTTTCCTTTTCACCGTTTGTCTAATCTTTTCCTTTGTCTGCAGCTTGCCTCCCTTGCCCAACAGGACTATGCTATGTACCGACAGGCCTACGAACTTTTGAGGAGCACCGAAGCCGAGGTCGCGAAACTCAGGGATGCCAACAGTGACCTGATTGAAAAGGAGACTGCCTTAGAGAAAGACAAGGCTTCCCTTGACGAGCTGTACCGTGCTTCCCAAGCCGAGGTGGAGAGATTGAAGGATTCCTTGCTAACTTCTCAGACCGATGTTGAAGGGGAGAAGAGGAAGGCCGAGATGATTGCTGGGGAGAAGGCCACAGTTGAAGAAAAGCTTGCTTTATTGGAGGACAAGTATGCACGTTTAGAAGAGAGCGTGGCGGATAAAGAGAAGGCTGCTGTAGAAGCATATAAGAGGGGGCCCCAGTTTAGGGAAGATTTGAGCGATCGCGTCGGCACGGTGTACAACGACGCATGGTCCAACCTGACTCGCCTCCTTTATATCGATCCGGAAGTTGACGTCCCGTTGGAGAAGTGCGCCCGTCTCTTTCAGCAAGATGCTTATAGCGTAGAGGCGAGGGCGGCTCACTCTATGGTTCCGTTTTCAGAGGGTGCTCTCAGGATAATCAAGGCTAAAGACAGGAGCGCCAACAGACCTGTTTGGGACCCACCGGCATTGGACCCCAACAACTTCGAGAAGCTTTTGGAAAAGTCCGAGGCAGATCATGAAGCCGGGCTGGATTGATTTTCTTTTGTAGTATTGGCGAAGTTCCTTTTTTGTAGTACTTATATTAATTCGACTCGGCCCAGAGTTTCCTGGGGGAGTTTAACAGTCCTGAGCATTCCCACGACTCGGCCCGTAGTATTTGGGGGGGGTCAAAACACTTGGTTCTTTGTAGGGATTTGCTTGCCTCGTTTGAGGCGTATGTTATCCCCAGTCTTCTTCACTGTTGCGTATTTAAGCGTTACCTCGTCATTTGTTAGTGTTCTATCTTGGTTTGCAGGCCGTGGTCGTTCACCGTTATTGCCGTGTCGAACGTCTATTGCTCGGTTTTGCCACGTTAGGTCTGTCCGTTAGGGCCGACTCGAATCATCTTATGTGCTAGTCGCTAGAGCTAGGCTTTAGAAGTTATGCGTAAGTGTGCTCGTCAACTTCGTTGGGGTGCTAGCTATTGAAACTAGGCTTTAGAAGTCATGCTTTAAGTACGCTCATCGACTTCATTAAGTTGCTAGTTATTGGAACTAGGCTTTTAGAAGTTATGCATAAGTGTGCTCGTCAACTTCGTTAGGGTGCTAGCTATTGAAACTAGGCTTTAGAAGTCATGCTTTAAGTATGCTCATCGACTTCGTTAAGTTGCTAGTTATTGGAACTAGGCTTTAGAAGTTATGCATAAGTGTGCTCGTCAACTTCGTTAGGGTGCTCTCGGCGTTGTAAACAACACTAAGATCGTGCTATGCTCTAATCTTGATGCAAATGAAATAAAGGAAATTTTATTGATGAAATCAAACTAAGACAACTAGATGTCAACTATAGAAATCTAAAACTGAAAAGATGATAAAAAGGATAAATAGCTAACCGAGATGCTACTGATAGTACTTTCTCAAGTGCTCAGAATGCAATGGACGTTTAAGCTCTTTTCCTTCCGGAGTTTTGAGCATGTAGGTCCCTTCCCGTATAATGTGGGTGATGACATAAGGGCCTTCCCAGTTTGGCGAGAGTTTATTCTGTTGTGACTTCAAGTGTGTCGACTCAATTTTTCTGAGCACCCAGTCGCCGACTTCAAAGGTCCTCTTTTTTACCTTGCTGTCATGGTAGGCCTTGGTTCTTTGCTTGTAATTGATCATTCTGAACTGGGCGGTCAGCCTTTTTTCGTCGACTAGGTCCAGGTCCAGCAGTCGGTTGTATTCATTGACGACCTCATCATAGCTGGTTACTCTGAATGTCGGCAAGGCCATCTCGGCTGGTGCCATTGCTTCTGAACCGTAAGTCATGGTGAAGGGTGTCTCCCCAGTTGGCCCCCGAGTGGTTGTACGGACGGCCCATAGAGCTAGGGGGAGTTCGTCCAGCCACTTTCCTTGACTTCCTTCTAAATTCCTTGTGAGTGCTCTCAAGACAAGTTTGTTGGCGGCTTCGGCTTGTCCATTGCCTTGAGGGTGGCTGAATAACGACTTCTTGTGCTTGACTCCCAACCTATTCATCTCCTCGGTGAAGGCATCAGAGAATTGTAGGCCATTGTCAGTTACTATAGTGTGGGGCACGCCGAACCGACACCATATGTAATCATGGATAAAGTTGATGGCGTTCTCTTCAGTGATCTTTGCTAGTGGTTTCGCCTCTACCCACTTGGTGAAGTAATCGACCGCCACAATAACATACTTGTTGCTCCCTTTGGCTAATGGAAATGGTCCAATGATGTCGACTCCCCACATGTCGAATGGCCATGTCGGTATGATCAAGCTTTGCTCTACGGCAGGTACTTTGGGCAGGTCGGAGTAGCGTTGACATTTGTCGCATCTTTTTACGTAGGCTTCGGCTTCCTCCCTCATGTTTGGCCAATAGTAGCCGAGTGTGATGATTTTGTCAGCAAGGGTTCTGGCCCCCGGGTGTCCCCCACAGATTCCCCCATGTACCTCAGCGAGGAGTTTTTCGGTGCTTTTTGGCGCAACACATCTTAGGAGAGGTCTAGAGAATGATCTTCTGTACAGGATGCCATTCCAAACCATGTATCTTGCCGTCTTCTTCTTGATTGATTTGGCCTCTAACTCGTCCTCGGGGAGTTTTCCCTTTTCCAAGTAATCCTTGTAGTCATCAATCCATGTCCTTTCCTCGTCATCTAGGAGCAAAATCTCCAGTCTTTCATAGGCAGGTTGGTCGGTGTAAATGATCAGGGGGTCCGAGTCCGCAGCTGTTGCCATCTTTGAAAGTAGATCGGCTTCCAGGTTGTATTCTCTACCGACTTGTCGTATATCCCAGAACCAAAGTTCTTGGTCAGATTTAGGACGAGGTCTTTGTATTTGGTCAGCATGTGGTTTTCGGTGTTGTATTCCCCTTTAACTTGGTTCACCACTAGTTGGGAGTCACTGTATGCTACTAGTCTTGTTGCGCCAAAGAACTTGGCTCTTTCAAGTCCCAGGATTAGGGCTTCGTATTCAGCCTGATTATTTGAGGCAGGGAACTTGAACCTGATAAAATCACGTGCAACATGCTCACCGACAGGACTAGTTAAGTAGACCCCGGCGCCGCTTCGTCCCTGGGTAGTCGACCCGTCGGTGTATAGGACCCAACAGTTGGGCGGTAGATCTTCCAAGGGCTCTCTGTCCGTAGGGAACTTTCTCTTTCGGGTGGTCGCCGTATGTTCACTTGTAAAGGCGGTTTCGACTAAGAAGTCAGCAAGAGGTTGGGCCAGAAGAGTCTTCCTTGGCTTATAGGTTATATCGAACTCGGTCAGTTCGATAGACCAGTTAAGTAGGCGTCCTGAGCTGTCCATCTTGTGAAGTATTTTTCTAAGAGGAGCATTGGTATAGACCGTGATGGGATGAGCCGAGAAGTAAGCTCGTAGTTTTCTCGCTGCGATCACCAAGGCATAAGCAATTTTCTCAGCATTGAAGTACCTGCTCTCGGTATCTGACAGTGCCTTGCTGACGTAGTAGACCGGCTTCTGGATACCGCCTTCTTCCCTGACTAGCACGGCTGCTACGGCTCGGTCGGTTGCAGCTAAGAAAACGTACAATGTCTCACCCATGACCGGGCTACTAAGTAGGGGTGGAGAGCCGAGGTAGTCTTTCAGCTGCTGGAACGAGGTCGAACACTCTGGCGTCCAAGCGAAATCCTTGGTTCCCTTCAAGGCTTTGAAGAGGGGGAGGGACTTTTCAGCTGATTTAGCAATAAACCTACCGAGTGCTGCTACTTTCCCATTCAACCTCTGAATCTCCTTAATACAAGTCGGCTCCCTCATATCAATCAAGGCCTGGATCTTTTCTGGGTTAGCCTCGATGCCTCGCTGAGAAACCATAAAACCAAGAAACTTGCCCGCTGTAACCCCGAAGACGCACTTGCTAGGGTTGAGCTTCATATCGTTAGCTTTTAAGTTGTTAATGGTTTCCTCTAGATCTGGTATATGGCTGCCGATCTTGGTCTTGATCACCATGTCATCAATGTAGGCCTCCATATTCCGGCCTATCTGAGATTTGAAGACCTTGTTCACCATCCTCTGATACGTGGCTCCTGCGTTCTTCAAACCGAAAGGCATCATGACGTAGCAGTATACGCCGCCTGCAGCTTGAAAGGCCGTCCTTTCAATATCGTCCTTGGCCATTTTGACTTGATGATAGCCAGAGTAGGCGTCCAAGAAGCTGAGGGTTTGATGGCCAGCAATGGAGTCTACGAGCTTGTCAATCCTGGGGAGGGGATAGCTGTCCTTGGGACAGGCCTTGTTCAGGTCGGTAAAATCTACGCACATCCTCCATTTGCCGTTGTGCTTCTTTACCATGACGACGTTTGCGAGCCACTCGGGGTAAGTTGACTCCCTTATGATGCCGGCTTTGAGGAGTTTGTCGACCTCGGTCTCGATTGCTTTTTCCTTATCGGTAGAGAAGGCTCGTCTTGTCTGCTTGACCGGTTTGAAGAACTTGTCGACTTCCAGTTTGTGGAGGGCCACAGCTTCCTTCACTCCCACCATGTCATCTATTTTCCAAGCAAATACGTCCAAATTATTTTGGAGTAGGGAGATGAGCTCTTCTCGTTCTTGTTGGGAGAGTTGCTTCCCAATCTTCACTTTTTGATCTGGATAGTCTGGGTTGATGACGACCTCGTCTAACTGCTCCACTGGTTTAAGTTCGGGGCCGTCTCTGAACTCTAGGGTTTCGACAATGATATGTTTAACCTTTTCCTTGTCTTCCCCTTCTAAGCTTAGGTTTTCCATGTCCAACAGTTTATCGATCTCGGTTTCCATATCAGTCGGCTGTATGGCCCCCGAGCTAGGGACAACGGTGGGATCACAATTGTCCGTAGCTGTGTTCATCGAGATGCAACCAAAATCGTTTAAACCGTAGGAAACCTTGTCCCTGGTTGGGGTGTCGCTGTCAGGAATAACCCACTCGTCAGGCTCATCTGCAAAGTTCGCCAAAATAACACCGATATGTGGCGTTGAGGTTGTGACCGTGGTTGATTTGGAAACCGTGATTCTTTTATCAGGAGTATCGATTTCCATTTTGGCCTTTGCTTTCCTGGATTTCATCACGTGCTCCAAAAAATTCTTCGGTGATCCCGGGACGCACCCGATTCCAGCCGGGGTGGGGAACTTCACCCTTTGGTGAGGGAGGGAAACAACCAGACCCAACTTTCCTTGACTGGGTGCGCCTAGGATAGCATGGTAATCACTGTCTAGATCCATGACTATGAAGGTGACCGTGGCCGCGGTTTTGTAGGGGTGAGTGCCGACTTCCAGGAGTAAGTCAACGGTTCCTTTGGCATCGGCCTTATGATTAGCGAACCCTTCTAGCCTTCCATTATACGGGGTCAGCATTGTATCTGGAAGTTCCATCTCTTTAAAGGTGCGGTAATATAGCACATCCTTGGCCGCTCCAGAGTCGATGAGGAGTCTGTCCGACTCGCAATTATCAATACGGCCTGTGATGACTAATGGTTGTTCTCTCATTGCACGGTTTCCTGCCAATTCATTTGGAGAAAAACTGATTACTTCCTCCTTCTCATGTATCCAGGGAGGGATGTGGAAGACTTTACTTAGCTCGTAAATCTGCTCCTTGAGTTTCTTATTGGATGGAATTTCCTCTCGGATCACGCCTATCAACCTAGCCCGAGGTGGCCTGTCGATCTGATCATTGTTTTTGTCTTCTTCCCTTGGGCGTTTGTTGTCCTTGGTCATGAACTGATTGAGCTTGCCTTGGTCAGCCCATTTCTGCAGAATCTTCTTCAAGGCAAAACAGTTCTCGGTGTCGTGACCGTTATCTCGGTGATAGGAGCAATACTTTGTGGTATCCCTTGGGTATTTCGGGTTGTATTTTAGGGGCTTGGGGTTGGGGAGATCCACCAGATTCATGATCTCAGAGATCGGTTTATTGAATGTGGTGAATGTCTCGGTCCCCCTGGTCCTGTTTTTGCCCTTGCCGTTTCCCCCATTGGTCCCCTGGGAAGAGTTCCCGTTATGTGACTTGTCATGATCTCGGTCTCGTTCCTTGTGACCATATAACGTCTTTTTCTTCTCCTCGGCGATGGCCGTGGCATAAGCAACGTGGTACAACTCGGCTTTGGTGAGGGGCTCTCTGACCGACAATTCATAAGTTAGCTGCTCTGATCTTTGACCATTCGTGAAGCATACAATTATCTCCCTGTCGGTCAGGCGTTCCTCTATTGAGTCGGCCAGATCCCTGAACCGGTTGTAGAAACTCAGGGCGGACTCATTCTTGCTCTGGACCATGTTGGCTAGGTCAGACAACCTTTTCTTTCTAGCACCCGCAGTAGCAAAATATTCCAGAAATTGTGATTTCAACCTGGCAAAGGAATTGATGCTACTTTTCTCAAGGTCCATGAACCAGGACCGAGCTGCCTTTGTTAAGGTGCTTGCAAAGGCCTTGCACAGCACGTCATCCTGATTGGACACTAGGGCCATGGTGGCCTCAAAGGCTTGGATGTGATCCAGAGCGTCGGCGTTGCCGGAGTATTTGTCTAGATGTGGGAGCTTTAACTGCGGATTAGGTGGTGCATCCTTAATCCTCTGAGCGAAAGGGCGCATGGCGTCGTAATCATCATTGGGTTTCCTGTGCCCCTGATTCATCATCTCAATGTTGTTGAGTCTCTCTTTAAGGTCAACAATGTCCCTTGTGCTGAATGCCGAGGTATGACTGGAGCTTACTATGCTTCTATCTCGGCGTCCTCTTGCACCTTGGATCGGTTCAAGGCGATGCCCTGAAAGAGTACGGCGAGGTGGAGTGTGCCGGGGTGGATCCTGCCGGGGTGGGGTGCACCTTGGTGGATCACGTCTGAGAGGCGAATGACGTCGGGCGTCCCCACGACGTCTTTCCCCTACAATTCTCACTCCAGGGGATTCATCTTCTTGTTCTTCCCGACGGCGATTAATGCGGTCCCTCAGATCTTCATCTGGATTGGGTCTTCCTAACTGTCCGTCTGGGCGGCTTACTCGGCTTCGGGGAGGCATATCCCGTCTGTAATTTTGTAGGGGCTCCCTTCTGCTCACTCTGTCGTCCAGATTTGTCTCCCTCGTTCCAGATGGCTGAAGTAGGTTAGCCATGGAATTTTCAGGGTCAAGATCTAGCAGGGCCCGCTGGGCTTCGGCCAGCTGTTGGAGCGTGTGAACATTCTGTTGAAGCAACGCTCTTTTGTCCAGTGGCGGCGGTTGGGATGGTCCTGCCCCATTATTGCGGGATTCTGTCTGTCGGCGACGCCCGTATTGGTTAACAACATTGGGGGCCGGACCCTTCGAGCGGGTATGGATCCCTCCTCCTTGTGCGGGTGCCGTAGGTGGGAGCCTCTGGTTCTGTGCAGCAGTGTTTGTGTTGTCGGGGAGCGGTGCGTCCCTTGCGGTTTCTTTAGAAGGGGTGGCCTCTCGCCCGTCAACTAATTCTCCGGCCATGATCTTGGAATTGTCTGACTAAAGAGCTGATCAATCGATTTCCCGGCAATGGAACCAAACTGATGACGCCAAAATCTGGTTGGATCAGCCTTCGTCCTACAGGTTGGATAATCCCAGCAACAGTTCTTGACAACGGAATCTGCACACACGAAACAAATGTAAACTGCACCGGGGCTTCACCGGCGAAGGCCCTCCGGTGTAAGAATAAGGATATGGGCGATTAGAAATGGAGAAATCAATTGACTAGATTAGAGCCAAAAGTTCGTTACCCCTTTCCTGTGTTGAGGACCTGTTTATATAGGCGCGGGTGTATGAGTTCTGACTTGATAGGAAAGCCAGGAAGCCCGTGGTGATGTAGGACTCATATTCCTTGGAGATAGACTCCTGATAAGGATGAACGATATCCTGTTATCTGATAGGAGAGTTATCTTGGTTCAGATAAGGACTCTTGATTTTAGAGTTGTAATATAACTCTGTAAGAGGTTTCCCGACGATAATGGGAAGTTTACGACGTAAGTCGGCCCGTCATCCAACTTGGCTCGTCATAGAGGCCGGCTAGGGATTAGGCTTCTCGAACTCGGCCTAGGCAAGGACTGCCTGCTCGGCCTCACTGATGTCGACCTATAAACATGGGCTTGTGAGTGGGCCTCTCGGTATAGGTCCATTAAGTACGCTGGGCCTCTCGTCCGGATTCCCATCTACTAGGTCGGTTTATGTCGTTCAGCTTATAATGAATTTTTTTCTCAAGTCTAAATCGCGATCAATAGTTGTAGCATATCAATCCAGTTATGTATTATATCTGACACCTGCTGTCTTATTTTTGGGAGTCAATTATGTCATCACACATGTATCTAAAAATTGCAAAGATATATTCATTGATGAATATGAGTCCCTTGTTGGAACAATTCAACCCTGAATGCCATACTCATATTTAGAAGAAGAATGAGGAAGGAGATGAAGGCGGAAGCGTAACAATACCTGTTGAATCCATAGATGATGTTGTAGGGAGAAAGTGAGATGAAGAAGAAGATGTAGGGAAAATATAGATCTTCTAAGTGATAGTGACTTCTTAATCTTTCAAGTACATCCAATAATGTGAAGAGAATTTAGGAGAGATAACAAGAATCAATTGTTGTTTCTAGGCTTGATGGAAGGGCATTTAAATAGGAAACATGGTGTCACTTCACCTAGGGACTACACCCTTTCAAGAAGCTTAGTGATATTATATTACCCTTTTGCCCATCACAATTAGGTAATTATATATCCAGGAATTCTACACATTTTATTATCAACTATACTTTATAAATTAATATTATAATCATAATTTTATGTATGGAAGTCTAAATGACTTGTGTTGCAATCCATGTCGCAACAATCTCCCACTTGGGTTGCAAAACAAAGTCCTTCCTTTAATTTATGAATATAACACAAATGACAACCATTATGTGCGCACTTTATTGCCATTTATAACAATCTCGTCCATTAGCCATTTAAGTATAGGACTAAAGGGGCAGTCGTTGTAATTGATTCGCAACTAAACCCACAATAATCACGTATACAAATCCAACTAAATGACATAGATCAAAAGTATAGATGTGTAGCATGGAATCATAATGAATATATACATATTCTTCCAACTAGTCCAATTTAACCAAATGAGATCAAAATTTAAGCATGATGGAACTATTAATGAAGCATAACACTAACTCCCACTAAACCAAATGTTATCAAAATTGTTACACCCATATAAGCAACATGCTCGTGAAACACTGAAGATGATAACATTTCAAAAGACGGATCCGTAAATTACGGAGTTTGTTCCAATAATTTGTGTTTCTACTTGTTCCCTTGTGTACTCTTTCTTTATAACAAGATACTTAATGTTTAAATTCATAAACTCTTGTTTGGAGTACAAGACTGCTGCCCGAATATCATATCTTAATATGTCTTTCGACATTGTTGACAAATCGCAGTCTTTAATGAACTTATGCAGCCATTTAATTTTAACAAATATCGGAATACCTAATGATCTCAAGATTATCCGAAAAAATAGGCATGTAGATCTTTGTGTTTTGTAAATACTATATCATTCTTTTGGCTACTACTTAATGTTCTTTCTAGATTGCTTTGGTATTGACCAAGCATCCCAACATTGAATGCAAGACTTACGCATTACTGCTGATGCAAAGAGAGATATTTTCTATATACTTGGATTCATAATTAACTTTAGGACACTGTTTGAGACTAAGCATGTCTCCTTTAAAATTAGGGGTGTCAAGTGGTTTATAGTTTTGCATGCTATACCTTTTGTAATACCTTTTCTATATAGGCATTTTGTGATAATCCTAAAATACTCCGTTAATACTCACAGTGAACTTGGATTCCTAATACAAAAAGATGCCTCACCAAGAATTTTCATTCCAAAGAAATTTCTTAGTTTCCTTATTAAGGTTTAAAACATTACTAGCAAGCAAATATTACCCACATATAAGACCAAAATTATAATTTTTACTCCCACTGAACTTATGGTATACACAATATTTATCAAGATTCATTTCAAACCAAATGAAAGAATAACTTGATTAAATTCTAAATACCATTAATGAGAAGTTTGCTTAAGTCATAAATGAATTTCTCCATATAGATAGTTTGCTTAATGTCTCCATTAAGAAAAGTTCTCTTTAATATCCATTTGATGAGGCTTAAGACACAAATTGCTACTAGTGCCATAATGGTTCTAAAAGAGTTTTTAGAAGATACCGGGAAATGTTTCTTTCTTGATAATTAATGCCTTTCTTATGAGTTGAAAATTCTTTAGCAATTAGATGGGTCTTTATATCTTTCAACATTACTTTTGTGAATCCTTTTAGGTCTTAGAGACCCATTTATAGGTTTCACATCTTTAGGTAATGTAAAAGATCCCAAAAGTTGTTATCTTTCAAACTCTTTATATATGGTATTAATCTACTTATGAGAATTAGGACTATTAATGGCTTTATGGTAGATGAATGGCTCATCTCCCACTAAACCTATGTGTCCTTAATTTCTCGGTAAGATACATCTCATAATTATCCGGCATTGCAATCCTTCTTACTCTATTGTATCTCTTTAAGGGCACCGGTTCTTACTAATTCTGAGGTTGTTGAATTTCCTTCTTATGATCAACATTTTCATGTTGTTCAATATTTATAGGGAAACCATATTTATTTTGAATTGTATGTTCTTCTTGAATATCAAGTACAAAATTTGAAATCCAATTGGAACTTATGGAAAAGGTGAAGAAATGGATGCCTCTTCTTTTCCAAATTCAAAATATTACACCTAATCTCCCACTAAATTCAACATCCTCAAAGAACCTATCTTTTCTCGTTTCAAAATGTTTAAATTTTCGGGTTGTAAAATTTATATATCCCCTAGATCTTTCGGCTAACCTCATGAATAACTACTAACAATCTTATGTCTAACTTGCCCTTAGTAGACTTATAAGGTCTACCCTTATGTTAGACAATCCCATAAATGAAGATGATTTAAGGACGTGTTCCTTATTAGTCCCAAAATCATAAAGGGTTTTTATTAGTAGCTTAGAGGGAGCTTTAATGAGAATAATGATGCGGTTTTAATGTATCGCCCATAATGAGTGAGGTAAAAGAAGCACAAAACATGCTTATTACCATTTCTTTAAGGATTTTATCATGTCTCTTGTGTACATCATTCATGCTAGGCGTACCCGACTTAATGTAGATGGAGACAATCCCACACTCTTCAAAATAGCGAGTAAAAAGGACCTAGACGTTGTTCCCTTTAACAATCATTCCAACCATGATATATTCTATCATGATTGGACCTAATGTTCTTAATACTCTTTCAAAGTTGATTTCCAACTTTGACCTCATAAGACTTGAAAACGTCCATAACTTGAGTCTTTCCATGAAGTAATAAATGCATCCATATTGAGAGTAGTCATTTATAAACGTAATAACTATTGTTGACATTTCCACGAAGAATAATGAATGGCCCACAATGTTCATATGTATTAGTTTTAAAGACACTTGATACTCTCGAGAATACTATTCTTTTAATGTTTGTAAATTTCCTTTAAGGCATTTAATGCAAAAGTATTTTCCAAAATATCAAGTTTGTTCAAGATTTCCTTTAACATAAGCTTATCAATTTTTCTCTTGGAAATATGACCCAAACGCATATGCCTTAAAAATTTACTTGATAACTTTTGCTTTCTAGTTTTGGTTTCATTATTTATGTGATTCATTTATTGTGTAAATAAGGTCAAGTGAATAAAGACTACTTGACAAAGTACTAGTACCATCAACATTGGAATAAAAATAAAAATCACATTTATAAAATTGAACAAAATAACCTTCTTTGTTCAATAGTGTGATAAATATCAAATTCCGTCTAAATGACGGTACAACAAATGTAGTATTTATACAAATATTACTAAGTGCTTTAACAATAACAAAAATTCCCGATGCCTTGCACTTCAACCGGATCCCGGTTTCCATATAGATGAATCCTTCATCTTCTCCAGGACTTCGGTATTTCAGGCAATCTTACATAAACTTCCTTTATGTGAGTTGTCGTTCCAATATTCAACCACTATGTATATGTAGGAAATGAAACCAAATTACCCTTTATCACAAACAAAGACTAAATGACATACCTTTCTTAGCACGCCAAGTGTGATACTTAGGGCAGTCGTACTTCATGTGATTGAGGTACTTGCAAAAGAAGCATTCTTCAAGATCATTAGATGATCCCTTACGCTTCTTATTTCTTGCAACCGCAACATCCTTCCATTTTCTCTTTGTCCCATGAGAAGAGGTAGATGCCAAACGTTCCTCAAGCATATCAAGGAATGTGTTAAGTTTAATGCCTTTGAATTTGGGGACGCCTAATTTAGTGGGTTAAATTAACAAGTTCGTAATTCCGAGACAGAAGGAGTAAAAATAGTTTTTGGCTAAGGCCATAGGCCAAAGCTATAAAAACAGAAGCTGCAAGAAACACGGCAAATTCTTAAGAGCTCGCTACAGTAATTTAGTGCGTTGGGCCTTAGTTGGGTTGTTTGGTTTGGTTCTTTGCAGCATACAAAGTCAACAAGGATTTTAACTAATTAGGAAGACTACAAGTAAAGGATTCTAAGTATCCTTATACGAATTAATCTAGAGACTGAGGATACGTATTTTATACTCCCTCCGTCCTAAATTAATTCAGTTACTCAGTTTGCTCAGTTTTTACACAGAACAGAGAGATCAATAATTCTAGATCTAGGGTTTGCACAGTCAGGAATTTTGTGATCAAAATTCGTGCAAAGTAGATTAGTGTGATCTTGTGTAATTGTTTCTCCAGTGATAATAATATTCTCTCCCCTCCCCGTGGACGTAGCCAAGTTGGTGAACCACGTAAATCTGTGTTCTTGTGATCGCTCTATTTTCTCATCAAGTCTAGTTCAATTGCTCTAACAAGTGGCACCAGAGCTTTGGTTCGTGGTTAGAGATTCAAGGATTCCGCTGCAGAGAATGAGAAGATGGGTCAAGGAGCAGATTCGATCGACAAGTTCAATGGGAAGAATAGTTTTTCTCTCTGGCAGATCAAGATGAAGGCTTTGTTGGTAGACAAAGATTTATGGGAACCGTTGGAGATTGCAATCAGGGATCGCAAGGATCCCAAGGGTAAGGCGATCACCACAGAAGAGTCAGATAAGGACAAGCAGACAGCCGCGAAGGAGGCAGCAGCATTGAAGAAGTTAGATCAGAAGGCTCACGCCAAGATCATCAGACAGTTGGATGATGAGATCCTAACCAATGTTGCAGGAACAGAATCCGGAAGCGATCTTTGGTTAAAGTTGGAAGATATGTATATGACACGTTCATTGACCAACAAGTTATACCTGAAAAAGAAGCTGTATGACTGTCGTATGACTGAAGGTATGCCCATTAATGATCATCTTGATAGATTTACTTCTGCATTACTTGAACTGCGTAATATAGGAGTTGTTGTGGATGACGAGGATGCAGCCTTGCAGCTTTTAGTATCTTTACCTATGTCTTATGAACATTATGTCGATTCGTGCATAAATCGTAAGGATGGTATCTCTCTAGAGGGAGTGAAAACTTCTCTCAAGACGAGGGAATTGCGCCGAAAGGCGAGTGGGAATGAGACAGGTACCCAGTCATCAGGTTTGGTTGCTAGCAGTAGTGGTGTTAATAAGGGTTCTAGTGGGAAGAAGAACAATAAAGTAATTCTTCACACAAGAAGGGTCCAAAGCCTGGGGATATTTGTAATTTCTGCAAAGAGAAGGGGCATTGGAAATTCGATTGTCCCAGAAAGAAGCGAGGCGAGGCACCAGTCAGAGCAGAGGCCATGGTGGCCAAGGGTAGCGGTTCAGATGAGGATTATGCTCTAGTCACATCAGAATCAGCACGCGCATCTGATGCGTGGATTCTTGATTCAGGAGCTTCTTATCATATCAGTCCGAGGAGAGAATGGTTTACTGATTATAGGCAGGTAGATGGCGGTGATATAAGCATGGCCAACAGTGCAGTCTGCATGGTTGTCGGTATTGGTTCGATCAAGATCAGGACTCATGATGGTAGGTTTGTCACTTTGAACGAGGTTCGACACGTTCCACTTATGACAAAGAATCTGATTTCTCTTAGTCAGTTAGACAGCAAAGGGTTCAGCTTCAAAGGTAAAGGTGGAGTAGTAAGTGTATGTAACGGTTCAGAAGTGGTTCTGAGAGGCCTTAAGCGGGGCTCCTTGTATTTCCTCCAAGGAAGGACGCCTACAGGGTCAGCTATGGTAGCATCATCAGAAGTGAACGAGGGAGATATGTCTAAGCTGTGGCACATCAGGCTCGGGCACATGAGCATTCGAGGGATGCAAGAGTTGGCCAAGAGAGATCTTCTATGTGGCCATAAGATCGATGATCTTAAATTTTGTGAGCATTGCGTGCTAGGGAAGATGAAGCGTAATAGTTTTCCCAAGGGCATACATAACACAAAAGGCGTTCTGGACTACATCCACGCAGATTGTTGGGGGCCTTCTCGTCAGGAATCTCTAAGGGGGAACAGGTATTTCTTGTCTATCGTTGATGACTATTCGAGGAGGACTTGGGTGATCATCATGAAGCACAAGAATGAGGCTTTAAGAAATTTCAAGGACTGGAAGACATTAGTGGAGAACCAGACAGGGAAGAAGATCAAGAAGCTCCGGACAGATAATGGTTTGGAGTTCTGCAGCACTGAGTTCGATTCGTTTTGCAGGGAGGTGGGGATTTCTAGACATCTCACCATCAGAGGCACGCCACAGCAGAATGGTGTAGCAGAGCGGATGAATCAGACATTGCTTGAGAGGGCGAGGTGCATGCTCTCCAATGCAGGGTTGTCTAAGCGGTTCTGGGCAGAAGCGGTTAGTACAGCATGTTACTTGATTAATCGTGGACCTCACACCGGTATTGGCCTCAGAGTTCCCCAAGAGGTATGGACCGGTAAACCTGTTGATTATTCTATTTTAAGAGCTTTTGGGTGTACTGCTTATTATCATGTAGATGATGGGAAGTTAGAACCTAGAGCTAGAAAGGGAGTATTCATGGGGTATGGGGACGGTGTCAAGGGATACCGTATTTGGTCTCCATCAGAAAATAGGGTAATTATCAGTAGGAACGTCGTTTTTGATGAAAATTCTGTTATTAACCCTATTATGAGATCTACGATTGTTTCGAGTGTTGGCGATGTTGATAAACAGGTGGAGCAACAAGATACTGAACAGTTAGTTGTCCAACAGTCAGATGTTGATCAGGATCCACCGACAGAAACAGAGACTGAAGCACCAGAAAGTTCAAGTTCAGTTCCCGAAGAACATGGGTTAGTACAAGGAAGGTCTAGAAGATCTAATTTCGGGAAGCCTCCGGAGAGGTATGGATTTGAAGACATGGTGTCTTATGCACTGCAGGTTGCTGAGGAAGTGGAGCCCGATCTTTCGGAACCTTCTACTTTCAAGGAAGCAGTTACATGTTCAGAGTCATCTCAGTGGTATGCGGCTATGGGTGATGAGATGGAGTCTCTTCACAAGAATCAGACTTGGTATTTGACCAAAAGGCCAGAAGGCAGAAAGATTGTGACTTGCAAATGGATCTTCAAGAAAAAGGAAGGGATGTCACCGGCAGAAGGGATCAAGTATAAAGCTCGCGTTGTTGCAAGGGGTTTCACACAGAGAGAAGGGGTGGACTATAATGAGATATTCTCACCAGTGGTCAGACACACTTCGATCAGAGTGTTGCTAGCAATAGTAGCACAAAGGGATTTGGAGCTTGAGCAACTAGACGTCAAGACAGCTTTCTTGCATGGAGAGTTGGAGGAAGAGATATACATGACACAGCCGGAAGGATTCCAAGTTCCTGGTAAGGAAGATTATGTTTGTAGGTTGAAGAAGTCCTTGTATGGACTTAAGCAGTCGCCTAGGCAGTGGTACAAAAGGTTTGACAGCTATATGACAGAGATCGGATACACGAGGAGCCCGTATGATTGTTGTGTGTATCACAATAAGTTGGTAGATGGGTCGTACATCTATTTGGTGCTCTATGTAGATAATATGTTGATAGCAGCAGTCAAGAAGTCAGAGATTCAGAAGCTGAAAGGCTTATTGTCCGCAGAGTTTGAGATGAAGGATTTGGGTAGCGCGAAGAAAATTCTGGGTATGGAGATTTATAGAGACAGAGCCAAACGAAAACTGTTCTTATCCCAGAAAGGTTACATCAAGAAAGTTTTAGAGAGGTTTGGTATGTCAACAGCTAAGGCTATAGATACTCCGAGTGTAGCGAATGCACGGTTTTCAGTCGCGTTTGGGCCCAAGTCGGTTGAGGAGAAAGAGTATATGGCTCGAGTACCCTATGCTAGTGCAGTTGGTAGTTTGATGTATGCTATGGTGTGCACTAGGCCGGATCTTGCACAAGCAGTTAGTGTTGTTAGTCGGTTCATGGGTAATCCGGGTAAGGAACATTGGCAGGCTGTGAAGCGGATCTTGAGGTATCTTAGAGGTACCAGTGATGTCGGTCTCATCTATGGAGGTGGAGAAGAGTGTGCAGTAGAGGGGTTCTCAGATTCGGACTATTCGGGTAATGTTGATACAAGAATATCGATGACCGGATATGTATTCACGCTTGGTGGGTCAGTTGTCAGTTGGAAGGCTACATTGCAGGCGACAGTGACGTTGTCTACAACAGAAGCAGAATACATGGCATTGACAGAGTCCGCTAAGGAAGGAATATGGTTGAAGGGATTGATCAGCGATCTTGGGATACATCAGGATCAGGCTATTATTTATTGCGATAGTTTGAGCGCGATTTGTTTGGCCAAGGATCAAGTTCATCATGAGAGGACCAAGCACATTGATGTCAGATATCATTTTCTAAGGGATGAGAAACGGGTAAAGGTGAAGAAGGTAGGGACGGCGGACAACCCTGCAGATATGTTCACAAAACCCGTGACGGGGAGCAAGTTCCAACATTGTTTGGACTTGCTTAATGTTCGCAGCTATTAGATAGCAGAAGAGGCGAGGGGGAGGAAAGATTTGTTATTTGGGAGATTCAAAGTCAAGGTGGAGATTTGTTAAGTTTAATGCCTTTGAATTTGGGGACGCCTAAATTTAGTGGATTAATTAACAAGTTCGTAATTCCGAGACAGAAGGAGTAAAAATAGTTTTTGGCTAAGGCCATAGGCCAAAGCTATAAAAACAGAAGCTGCAAGAAACACGGCAAATTCTTAAGAGCTCGCTACAGTAACTTAGTGCGTTGGGCCTTAGTTGGGTTGTTTGGTTTGGTTCTTTGCAGCATACAAAGTCAACAATGATTTTAACTAATTAGGAAGACTACAAGTAAAGGATTCTAAGTATCCTTATACGAATTAATCTAGAGACTGAGGATACGTATTTTATACTCCCTCCGTCCTAAATTAATTCAGTTACTCAGTTTGCTCAGTTTTTACACAGAACAGAGAGATCAATAATTCTAGATCTAGGGTTTGTACAGTCAGGAATTTTGTGATCAAAATTCGTGCAAAGTAGATTAGTGTGATCTTGTGTAATTGTTTCTCCAGTGATAATAATATTCTCTCCCCTCCCCGTGGACGTAGCCAAGTTGGTGAACCACGTAAATCTGTGTTCTTGTGATCGCTCTATTTTCTCATCAAGTCTAGTTCAATTGCTCTAACAGAATGTTTTAGCATCAATATCTTTGCAGATACCAGTCAAAATGGTCTCCGGGACAACTATATTCATGATCATTAGGCTCACACGATTGGAGCGTTTCCACTTCTCCTCATTTAAGCAATCTTCTTGAGTGCTTTCATTAGAGAGAGGAAGAGGAAATGACTCCCTTAATGCATGATCTATGTCCATATAGCCTAAGATCATCATCAATTTATTTTTCCAAGTTCTAAAATTAGTCCCATTAAGCATCGGTAAGGTACTCATAGCAGTAATCACAGATGAAGCTATAAGTAAATCTGTTGGAATTTCGAGAACAAGAATGAATACAAAACATGTATAAGATACTACATAATGAAAAATGATTAATTATATCAACGAAATCCATCAACAAGACAATCAACATGACATCAAAACTAATCTTTGGATTGCGAGTTGACTCATAAATGATTGCCTTAGGTAACAAGTAATTTGAACTTATATTTTAATAAATACTTAATCTTCCTTTGGGCCGACATAAGCATCTAAGAAAATAACCTAACGTTCATTTTACTTGTTACCACATGAATGCCCAAGTTTAGTCAAATGTCAAGATCTTCTTTGGAAAATTCAAGCCATTCACATATCAACTCAAACATCCATCACTTTACAATTTTAGGGTTTAAATAACGTAAATCACTTAGGCGACAATATTATTTAAACAATGAATAAAATTGTCAAAGCATATAATTAATCAAGGCTTTAAGGTTTGAAAAATGAATATTTTTGTTCAAGGGGAAAAACAAAACAGTGCATTTTTTTTTTATTTTTTTTTTTAAATCCAAGTCTGTGAACAGTAAATGCACGGTCGAGCATATAAAAGTGCACGGCCGTGCATCAATTTACAGAAACATTGTTTTTCTCGGCGTAATGTGCACGACCGTGCTAAACATAAGGCACGACCGTGCCAAAATTAGCGGAAAAGACATGTTCTCACGGTACAGTTCGCACGACCGTGCTAAATCAGAGACACGACCATGCCAGACGAACCGGTCCGACCGGATTAAACAAGACACCCGTCCGGACCAGCACTATTCAGATGCATCGGTTCAAGGAAATGAAGTCGCACGGCCGTGCTAAACAAAGGGCACGACCGTGCCAAACTTTCTGCACTTCTGAATTTTTGTCTAAATTTTTCCCAAAATCAAATGAATTGCAAGTAGATCCACATGGTATGTACTTAAAACATAAAACCATGTTATTTAGGATAATCTTGCTTTTAAAATTAATGGAATCAAGTAAGTAGATCCACATGGTATGCACAAAACATAAAACCATGTTATGAAGGGATAGTCAAACTTGAATCATTGAGTTTTAATGAACAAAACTTTCAAACCATTTTATTAATTTTAGATGAAGATTATCAGTACTCTACGAATGAATTAGAGTCCCTAATCATCATCAAATCTTTATGATTCAACAGGAAAAAATGAATCAATTAAAGCATAAAGCTTTCCTAAAAGAACTCAAACTCAAACTAAATAATGAGCGGGCTCTGATACCAATTGTTGGAACAATTCAACCCTGAATGCCATACTCATATTTAGAAGAAGAATGAGGAAGGAGATGAAGGCGGAAGCGTAACAATACCTGTTGAATCCATGGATGATGTTGTAGGGAGAAAGTGAGATGAAGAAGAAGATGTAGGGAAAATATAGATCTTCTAAGTGATAGTGACTTCTTAATCTCTCAAGACTTCCAATAATGTGAAGAGAATTTAGGAGAGATAACAAGAATCAATTGTTGTTTCTAGGCTTGATGGAAGGGCCTTTAAATAGGAAACATGGTGTCACTTCACCTAGGGACTACACCCTTTCAAGAAGCTTAGTGATATTATATTACCCTTTTGCCCATCACAATTAGGTAATTATATATCCAGGAATTCTACACATTTTATTATCAACTATACTTTATAAATTAATATTATAATCATAATTTTATGTATGGAAGTCTAAATAACTTGTGTTGCAAGCCATGTCCCAACATCCCTCACATGTAACTATTTGTGTTACCCACTAGCCACACTTGGTTGCAATGTGGGTAGCTGGGTGGGATGTTCAAAAGTTAAACTTGATTAAGAACTTGGAATAAGTAGTGGTGGGAGGGTCTTGTTGGATCATTACTTTTGTTTGTAAATCATTTTTTTTTATCTAATGAGATTATTATATATATACTACCACATACTATATCTAAGTGCTTTTGAAAGTTCATATTCTTCCTTCCTTATCTATAAATCGACAATTTGGACACATATATTTAGGGCAAAATAAAAGGGTCAATAGCAATTCGATAACTTGTATTTTTTATTTTTTTTTAATTTGGTTCCAGTTATTTCAATCTGACATTTTATTGTTACATTTTGTTGCATATTGATGTAAACACTAATGAGATGTTAGTATTTTTGACGAATTTAAACTCATATGTCATACGTACGAATTTTAAAAGGCATTTTGGTCATTTAGCAAGGGCATGTGAAAGGGTTGTATCTTCTCCTAAACCAAAGAGGACTCATTATATGTAGGTGAACACTCGAGTATGATTTACTCTGCAGTGAATCATGGTATGAGCCAGAGTTTGTAGCCCTAAACAAGGGCAATTTGTAGATTGGTAACGTGAGTTTGTCTAAAGTTTGCAATTCACAAATTTAAAATTTGATTTTGTAAATCGGTTACTTAAGTTTGTCATTTTTTTGCAATGTGGTCAATACACTAATTTTTTTGTTAATTTTTTAACAGGCTTAAACACATGTGCAACGCACATGACTTTCTAAAAGGGCAATCTTGTCAATTTTCAGACCTAAACACATTTGCAATGTGGTGATTGAGTTGCACACCTCTGAAAATTGACAGGATTGCCCTTTTAAAAAGTCATATGCATTGCACAAGTGTTTAAGTCTTTCAAAAAATTAACAAAAAGTTAGTTTATTCACCACATTGCAAAACATTGACAAACTTAAGTAACCAATTTGCAAAAATGAACTATTAAGTTGGGGACCGCAAACTTTCGACAGACTCAAGTTACCAATCTTCAAATTACCCCCTAAACAATACTTCCCATGTCCACACGAATTAAGAAATTTGATCGTTTTGGATGTCCCACTCAACTCAGGACAATCCCAAAGTAGAAATGTTTTATACTCACGACAACTTTCCACTTATTATTTTCTACCACTCTTTCTTTCTCCTACTTCACTTTATATGCTCACAACACATACTCCACTAACACTTTTACTTAAATTTTGTGATTTCCTTAATTACTTAACTTGGTCTTAGGAAGAACTAGGTTGTTTCTGAAATTAAATATCATATCTGAATGTTTGGTACAAGAAACATTTTTTTTTTTAAAAAAAGAAAAAGAAAAAGTAAAGGCATAAAGTTGTTTGTGAAAAGCTTGAGTTGCATGTCGTATAGAATCCCACATATAGTTTGGAACTCTAATGTCAATCACTAACCTTATAAGTGGGATCTGAATTGGATGTCCTACATTCACTACCTAGCTACATACTTTCCCCGCCCATTTTATTTTATTTTATTTTATTTTAGTTTATGCGGGAAAGTATTTATTTTGTGACCGAGAAAATACTATTGAAATTTGATAAATGCTGATCAAAATTAGTTTCCGAAAACTATAGGCATGGAATGATTAGATGCCTTTTTCCAAATGAATTATCATAGAAAACTGGAATTTTAACAATCATATGCATTGGTAAAAGTCAAGCCTCATAATCTTTAATTTTAAAGTTCGATCCCTTTTCGTGCCTCGTGGCTAAGACATTGTTAGAAATTAAACTTGCACCAAGACCCTCTTTGTAATATAGAAAACAAAATCAAAATCAAAATTAAAATGAACAAAATTCAGAGATTCGAAAGTACAAAAAAGCCCCTCATTTGTCCCAAGGACCACCTCCAAACCCTCCTATTATTATTTTTTGTCTTTCTGAGTCTAAAACTTGTTAGTTTTGGGTGCTTCAACAGCTATCATGGGTAGGTTAGGAACTGGAGCACTGATCGCAACCGTCGGCATGGCCAACTTCATAGCCTCGCTTCGCTGCATCTCGATATCGTTAGCTTCATCATTTTCCATGATCATACTCATTTGGTTATTTACTGATTTACCCTTTACCGGCTCAAGTATCTCCTCGGCTTCTTTCTCTTTGTTCTCCTTGTACTTCCCCCATAAAACCGCGTAAAGTCCCATTACTATAAGGATTGCACCAAGAATTCTGCACACCAATAAGTAACATCTCATTAGTCAACATGAAAATACTGCACTTCCTATAAATTTACAAAAAGTGATGTAACAAATTAAATACTTACCCTCCGACGTAGATATTTTCAGCGAGGATAAACGAACCCATAATGGCTACAATGATCATCATCAACGGACTGAATGCGGTCACGAAAACTGGTCCCCTTTTTTCCATGACCAATCCTTGAACATAGTAGGCAATGCTTGATGAAACTATACCCTATAGAAGAAATCCAATAAATCGTTCTTAAATATTTATTTCTACGAAACGAAAATATTAAAAAATGTAAGTTATGCGTAACAGTGATACTGCTAACGTGGTATATATCAGTATAATCAGCCAATCAAGAGAGAGAGAGAGAGAGATAATTACAGCATAGGCAGCAGCAAGAAGGTTCATATCCCAGCCAATAGTCCATACATTTGGCTTGTGTTCCATCACAAAAGTGACAGCAATGGATTGCAAAGTGCCAATAAAGCACACAAGTGCTGTTAGTGAAAGTGGAGCTTGGTACCTCCTCATTGTCACATTCTGTAGAAAGTGTCACCAAAAAAAAAAAAAAAAAATTAGGAATCAAATTATATTGGTAATTCCACCCTACAATGTATTTATTTATGTTGTAAATTAATTAATTTGCATAATTACCTGAAGAATGAAGAACGAAGCCCATGCGAAAGTGGCGATAATAAGGAGAATGGAACCGGTGAACCAATTCTTGTCAGCCTCAGCAGTTGCAGCAGCTGACGAGGATTCGTGAGTGTGGACATTTCTCGACCATACCATTTGGACGACGTTACCCTTGTATAGTGTCATCAACATGGCTCCGGCGACTGTCACTATAGTCCCCAAAACTTTCGCTTGGCATCTTATCTTCTTTATGTGCACCTTCTCCATCCTTTTTTTTAATCACCATCCAATAAAATCAAAGCAACCATGTTAGTTGATTATTGATTAGGGTTTATGTATCGCTTTTGTGTACCATATTTCTGTATCACTAGTGATCTAACGTACTAAAAAATGGAGTAAGTACTATATTTATACCTGCAGAGAACGGCCATGACAAATGTCATTGCAGGGAGCATGTTGCTCATGGCACATGAAAAGGTAGGCGAAGTGAACTTCAATCCGGCATAGTAGAAGTTTTGATCAATAACCGGCCTATAATTCATGTCCGAAAAAAAAAGAGTCAATATCTTAGTCGATAAATTATTATGGTTCAATTTCATGTATAAGCAGGAAAAAAAAATAACTACTACTATTTCATATGGACATACCCAAGTAGCCCTAACACAAACATTTGCATAAAGATGGAGAAAGTAATCTTTGGCCTGATTTTCCTTTCAAGTAAAATGGCGAATGGAGCAATAGCGGCAGTAGCAAAGGCGTGTCTATAGACAACGAGCACGTAGTGACTCATTCCTCGATTGAGAGAAACTTTGGTGATGATGTTCATTCCGGCATACCCGAATTGCAAGCATATCATGGCTATGTATGGCTTAGCCTTCTGCATAAAATTGCCAAAACATCCTTGACCCTCCATTGTTTTTTTTTTTCTTAATCTGAAGTGAATTTGGAGAGGAGAGAAAGAGCAAGAGAGAGTATGGGGGAGAGGAAAACACTCTTTCAAGAGAGAGATTGTGTTTGTCCTAAGGAATAAGTGAGTTTATGCCTTGGTATTTATAGAGCCCAAACTTGGCGCCTCAATCCAATTGGGGTCTAGGATATGTGCCACTGAGGTTTCTTATTTTTTTTTTTTTTTTTTTTTTTGTCTTGTTACATGTTTTTCGTGTCCGAAATTTGATAAATCAAACTCCGTTTTAGTTTTAGTATATAGTATTTTCATGCGCTTTTTACTTTCATTATTATACTTTTTTCTCATCAAAATACATTGTGCTCCGAACACTGGTTTCATATATTAGCTCATCTACTTCACGACGTTAACTAAACTTGATGGAAATCTATATACTTATATATATTAAAGTTGGCCAAAAGAGCTATGGTATTGACATGTGGACAAACAATAGAGAAAGCTTGCATTTGGAGAAGCCACATCAACAACATACTAATAAATAAGTGACTTTTCATTTTCTTTTCATTAACTAATACTATTAGCTAATAATAATAGTTACTAAAAAGGGTAACTATAATAGTTAACTATTATAGTAACTATTACTATTATTAGTAATAGTTAACTATAATAGTTAACCATTATAGTTAACTATTACTCTTATTAGTAATAGTTACTATATAGTTAACTATTACTATTAATAGTATTAGTTACAATACAAGTTAAATATTTACTATTAATAGTATTAGTTAACTATAATAGTTACTATATTAGTTAACTATTACTATTAATAGTATTAGTTACTATAATAGTTACTATATAGTTAATTATTACTATTAATAGTATTAGTTAACCATAATAGTTACTTTATAAGTTATTTTTTACTATTAATAGTATTGGTTAACTATAATAAGCTACATACATTAACTATTACTATTATTAGTATTAGTTAATTATAATAGTTATTATATAAGTTAGATTATTAATTTTTAATATTAATTAATCATAATAGTTACTATATCAATTAACTATTACTATTAATAATATTATTTTATTATAATAATTATATTAATAACTATTATTATATAGACTAATCATTGCTATTAATATATATATATTAACTATTACTATCAATGATTAATTATAATAGTTATTATAATAATAGTAATCATATAGATTAATTTTTATTATTAATAGTATTAGTTAAAATGATTATTACTATATTAGTTAACTTTAGTTAAAATATTTTTTAAGACATAGTATTGGTTTCCCGTGCAGAGCACGGGTTACCCGCTAGTAATGATGTGAAAGTTCACGTAGGATAACGAAGTTATAAGAACTTACCCCTATTAAATATTTACGAATCTTACACATATTTCTCACGAATTGAACACCTAATTTAACGAATATAACAAAAACCCGTTTATTGTTATTAACACAGATAAACCTTCCACCCAAGATTATACAATGTTAACTTCAAATCCCAAACTCCAAAACACAAAATTAAACATCCCTAGCTTCAAAATCATAAAGCCCTAATTCTTCAATACCCTTCGATTTAGGAGTAAACATCTTTATCACCCAAGCCTTAATTCATATAAAGCCACCAATTTTGATGTGAAAATCATTAACCCCCAACCCTAATTCCTCTATCCCCACCAAGTTGGTATGAAAATCTTTAACACCCAAGCCTTATTTCTTCTATACACATCAATTTTGGACAAATAATCTTGATTTGGGGGCTTTGATTTTGAATCTTTGGGAGTTTGGAAGAACGTTTGGCATGGCTAGAGTTTTGTGTGTTTGGTATACTAATGAAGCTTACCAAAGAGCTATAGCTCAAGCGGTATCAAGTGTTAGTTTCTCATGCGGAGGTCACGAATTCGAATTCCGGCAGGGAAATTAGTGTTAGCTTATTTATAAGCTCAGTTGTAGTCTTCATGACATTATAAATTAATATAATAAAAAAAAAAAGCATACTAATGAAGCTTTAGAAATGGATAATGAGAGTTGCTCAAAAAAAAAAAAAATGGATAATGAGAGGGCGGCAATTTTATGTTAACTATTTATAGTGTTTAATTTTATGTTATGGAGTTTGAATTTTGAAACCACCATTATAGATTTTTAGGTGGAAGATGAAGTTAACTATGTTTCTTGGGTGGAAGAAGTTAACTAACTTGTTTTTTTTTTTTTTTTTTGACAATGTCCACGCCATAAGAAGGCAAGGAGAGAGATCGAACCCTAGCGCTCACCGAGAAGTTAACTAACTTGTTAGAATTGAAATGGGTTTGTGTTGCAATCTTTAAATTATGTGTTACGTTCGTTAAATATCTGACGTGTATAAGTTCTTATAAATTCATCATATACTTCGACTCCCACATAATCATTTTCGTCAACTTTAGCTAATATCGATGATAACTTGAGTATTTAAATGAAATCATTATTTGGAGTACAATGGATTTGAAAAAAAAAAAAACAAAAAATCATACAATGTTACAAGTAAAATATGCCTGGAAGTATAGTGGACCACAACGAGTTAGGTTATTTGATCGATACAATTAATTCACAACCCTAATCTGACTCGTTACTGAACAAAAGAAATGGGAAAAAAAAAATATCACTCTCTCCGTCTCAAAATAATCTTTACATTTTTTTCGACGTTAAGAAGGAACTTTGAACAATGATTTTAGGTTGATTCAATTATCTTAATGAAAATCTAAAACTTGATATTGATAGTTTTGTTGATGGTGTGTCAATAACAAGTTATGAATTTTCATTACTACAATTGAGTCAACTTAAAATTATTGCTCAAAGATCTTTCGTAGCAACGTTGAAAAAAGTACGAAGATCAAGTCGGGACGGAGGGAGTAATAAATCTTTCAAACTTCTCATATTATTTTGCAGGTATATATTGAGATATGAAGAGAAGAAATTAAAAAAATATTTAAGAATATTTATTTTTATCTATTTAAGTGAATTGTCTAAAATAATAATAAATTAGCATTTTTTTTAAAAAAAAAACACAATTTCAAATAAGATGAAAAGAGTATTTTTATAGCCGTCCTTTAAATAATCAGGTTATGTGGAATCCACGTGGCTATCAATTGGTAAGCATTTTATTTTATTGGGAGGACGAATAATATCAGGGGCACAAAAAATTCACAAAAACTTGCTCACAAAATCCTAGATGTAATGATGTTATTGATGTTTTTAATTAGAGTGTGGCGGGTCCATTATCGATGCAACCAATAAAATATCGTCACTTCATTTTGTAAGCAAGATTTTGTAACCTTATTTTGTGCCCCTAACATTGCTCTTGTGAGGACATATTTTTATTTTCAGTGGAAACTACTCACTAATAAAAATTAGTAATGCTGATACTTAGAACGTCCACTACTGCAGTGGGTCCATGCTCACCTCATTCACATAAAGCCTTTCCTTTAATTTTATAAAAATTAGTACTCTTGACCGTGTCAATGGCACGGTGACAGTACACCACATATACTTTCTCACCACATATAGTTTCTAAACATATGTTAGGAAATTAGAAAAAAACAATGTAGAACATACATTAGAAAATTAGAAATATTAACAGTGGGGGTGAACGGGATAATTTGGAAGGGGAAGAAAAGGGTAGTGGAGGAGCAGTTGAGGAGTTGGTGGGGTTAACCACACTGTTAATTGAGGTCAAATCTAAGCCGTTTGATCAATATTCTAAGATTCAATCTCAGCCTCTATTTGTAAAACGTTATTCTTGTTTTGTACTGTAATATAGATAGGAGTATTATTTATTTGTTTTTTACATGAAATAACTTACAAATTTAAAATTATATTCTTTAAATATATATTACAAAAATATTTACATGAAAATTTACTTATTTTGTTCATCTCAAAATTAATAACTTTTTTTTTTAATTTAGAAGTATTCCGAAACTAGTACTTTTTATAAAATTAATGACACATTAAATATGTAAAAATATTATCGCTAATCCACTTCAAGATTATTATTTTACAAACATATAAGTGAAAAATCTCGAGAAAAATTTGGTTTACACTTGTTTTAGTGTAAACCATGTTTTCATTATTTAATGTAAAACATAATCTCTTAATGTAAAACAAGCTTTATATATCTGTAAAACAAGTTTTTCATAAAACTGTCTATATAATGAATGGTAGGAAATCTCTTTTGAAAACAGAATACTCAATTGAAGATAAAAATTTAATAATAGCTATTCATTTTAAAGGAAGAATTTTCCTTTTTACATCACGCGCAGATATTTGTTAACCATTGGAACATTATTTGGAAAATATTTTGTTAAAAAAAAATAGGCTTCATATAAAATAACTTACGGATTTTTACTAAGTCATTTTCCGGAAAATGTTAACTTCATCACTCACCCCACTCTCCATAAAACCCCACCTTCCCACTACACCTCCAACACCACCCTCTCCATCCATCCTATCCCACCTCCACCCACCCACCCACCCACCCACCCTCCAACCTTACCTTCCCTCCCCCACCCCCTCCACCACCCCCCCTAAAAAAAGAATTTTTTTTACTCTTATTAAAATTATTTTCTGACAACTCCCACACTCCCGCTCCTTACCCCCACTACCCCACCACCCCACTCACCCACCCACCCCCCCCCCCCAAAAAAAAAAAAAATAAATAAAAAATTTGTCCACTCATATTTTTTGAAAAAATATTGTACACCTCCACCCCCCCCCCCAAAAAAAAAAAAAAAAAAAACCTTCATTTAACTCATATTAAAAAAAATGAACACCTCCACCACCCCCAATTTTTTTTAATTCTTATTAAAATTATTTTCTAAAAACACCCACACCCCGCCCCCACTTCCACCCCCCCCCCACCAACCACAAAATTCCACACCCCCCCCCACACAAAAAAAACTTATTTCATTCTTTATTGAAATTATTAGGGATTTTTACCAATAAGTCCCTTGGAGAAGGTGGTATTTGCCAATAAAAACACAACATTTCATTAGGGGTGGCAAATTGTACTCGCCAGTACCAACAAATTCGTGTACCAACCGTACCAATTATAATTGGTACGGCCAAATCGGTATACCGATATTATTGGTACGGTACTACCGTACCAATTATATATTATTGGTTGGTACACGGTTCTAATACTCAATGTTTGTTGGTATACCGAGTACCAATTGTAATTTTATTATACATTAAAAAATAAAATATCCTTCTATATTGACTATCTGTATTCTATAATATATTCCCTAATTCAGTCTTACGAGACACGACCTCGTCACTGTCTCTCTCTCCCTCTCATCGGCGATTACCTCTCTCCCTCCTTCCTGACGATTGAGCAGCGGCCGAGCGGTGCACCATCCATCCGGTCTTGATTTTCGTCTGCAACAATAAGGTAGGCTTAGTCTCTCACCCTTGTTTTCTTTGTCAATTCCTTCTTGATTCATCAAACCCTAATGTTATCTTTATTAATTTTTTTTCCTAATTCATCAAACCCTAGTGTTTTCTTTGTAAATTTCTTTCCTGATTCTCAAACCCTAGTATTTTATTTGTTAATTTCTTTACTTATCCTGTACTTCTATTTCTAGTTCGTATTTCATGTGTGTTGATTAAGTTGGTATTTTCAACCATTATGTTGTGTTGATTAGTACTCATAGAGCTAGTACATATCCATGTCCTCCAGATAACATGGTTATTTCCAGCACAAAAACTGAATCTGCACATGAACTTTGCAAGATGACCTAGCGTTTTAGTGATTTATTTTCTACCAAGAAAAAGATGATTTTCTTTATATTCCACATTTGGTATAGGCTAGTACCAACCGTACCAACCGAGTACCAACCGTACCAACTAAGTTGGTATACCGACTTAGTTGGTTGGTAATGGTACGTAATTTCATGTACCAAGTTAAACTTGGTTGGTACATGGTATAGGAAAAATGTAACTGGTATACCTACCAATCCAGCCCTACATTTCATATTCTACCTTAGGGTCTTGGGTTGAAATCAATTTTACCAATAAATCCCTCAAACTTTTTAAATGGCAAAAATACCCACAGCCTAAATAAAATCCTATCACACATCTAACCATTGACCATCTTTCACCGCCTCATTTACCTTTGACTTTAATTGACCGCCGCCGCCCACCACCGCTGCCGCCCTCAGTCGCAGCCACCACAACCGCCGCCGCCGGACCTCTAGTCGACTCCGACCGCCGGAACCCACCTCCACCGGACCGCCAGTCAACTCCGACCGCCGCAACCCACCTCGCCACCGGACCTACAGTCAACTCCGTCCGGCGCCACCCTTCCCCACCTTCATCTTTGATGACTAGAAATAATTAAAAATATATTTCTTGCACTAGGGTTTAAACCCAAGACCTCTTGGTCTTAAATGGTGAACTCTACCACTTTGCCAAACTCATTCTTGTGCCTTTTGTGAACTGTTTTAAATTTAACACAACAAAATCATATTTCTCATTTTTTTTTAATTAAATTATGTGTGTAGGGGGGGGGGGGGTAGAAGCATTCTTCTTAATTAAACATTTACTCGATAATAAAAAAAGTTAATTTATCATTTGTCTACAGTGCATATGAGAGTTTTTTTTTTTTTTTTTTTTTTAAACTTTAAAACAACTATGAGATTGAGTTATCAATTGTTTCACACATGATGTCAATTTACATTTATTAACTAAAAATTTAGCTTCAAACAATGGAATAAATTTATTTAATAATTGTTTAAAGCTCATTTGACAATACACAAATGTGAAAATGAGTATCATTTGTGAAAAAAAATGAGAGATGAATTTTTAATTATTATACTCAACTCATGTGTGAACAATTGAGAAACGAATGTCCTAGTTATTATATTTAAATTCATGTTTGAACAACTGTGAAATGAATGTCCCAGTTATTATATTTAAATTCATGTGTGAACAACTGTGAAATTTATGTCTCAGTTATTATAATAATTGTGAAAAATTGATCGATGAGTTTATCAGTTGTGAAAAAAATAGCATAACTGTGAAATCACACAACTGTGAAATGAGACAACTGTGAAATCAATGTCTAGTTATTAAACTCAAATTTATGTGTGAACAACCGTGAAATGAATGTACCAGTTATTATATTCAAATTAATGTGTGAAAAACTGTGAAATACATGTCTCAGTTATTATAATATTTGTGAAAAATTGAGAGATGAATTTATCAGTTTCTACAACTGAAAAATAAAAAAAATGAGACAATTGATAAATCATATAACCGTGAAATCAGTTGAGAAACGATTTTACTAGTGAAAAATGAAAAAATGACACAACTGAGAAATCAGTTGAGAAATAATTTTACAAGTGAAAATGAAATTTATATTTTCTAAAATGGTGAAATTGATTGAGAAATGAAAAATGATTATCTAAAATTTTTACTAGTGAAAAATGAGATTTTTATTTCTAAAATTTGAATTATGTGTTGAGTGTACTTGTTTAATTCGTTTTGACGACACGATTAAAACGGTGGTCTCGGATTATTTTTCAAATTTCTTGATTTCTAGATATTACATTTTAAAATTTTAAGGAAAAACAAAAAGAAGAGAGAGAAAAAGCAGGAGAAAGAGATAGGGAAAACATAAGATGCGTAGGAAGATGCGTGTGTGAGGGAGGGGGGGGGGGGAATCTGGTCATGTTAAATTTCAGGGACTTTTTGGTGAGTTTCCAAAATGTCAGTCCTTATTGGTCATTTTTATTCTGCCGAGGGACTTATTGGTCAAAGCCTCAAATTATTATTGAACACCTCCCCCTCCCCCACGCCCGCCTACCCTATCACCCCACCTCCCCTACCCCGACCCAACATCACCCAACCCCCCCCCCCCCGATTCAATTTTTTTCTCATATTACTTCTTTTTTTTTTCTCAAATTAAATTGTTTTTTTTTCTTATATGAAAATATTTTTCGGAAAACATTTTCTTTAGATTTATCAAACAACTAAAAAAAAATTATGTCATTTTCCGAAAAACATTTTTTGGAAAATCATTTTTCGTAAGTTGTTTTACGCGAAACAAACGGAGCCTAAAATTGTGATTTCGTATCCAATTTCCTTCAGGGCACAGCCACTTTGTAGGGATAGGGTGTCACTCCAACCTTTCGCTCTTCGAAAATGTCAATTTTTTTTGTATATTTAAATTTTGAAAGAGTACTTAAAAATGCTATTTTTTTTCATGTTCATCCCTTTAATTTTATGTAAATTTTTCATCATGATGTCATCTTAACCTCCCTTTTTCGCCAATTTTATTTATTTATTTTTATGTCAATTTTTAGATTTAATTTATTTAAAAGTCCCTGAAACAAAACGTATTTTTTAATAAAGATCTTAATTTTTTCTTATTTCTAAAAATAAACAAGCTAAAATTTTATTGTTCAAAAGCCTTTTAATACACAACTATCAAAGGTTTTCTGAACTCTATATATGGGTATTAGAGTGTTTGATAAATGGGTTTCAGACCACAGATGGACTTAGAGAAAAAACAAAATGTAAAATTCTTATAAAAATAAATGTGTATGGTTCGCCACAAATTTAAGAACAACACAATAGAGTATATGCCTTGACGTAGCAATCCACTGAAAGAAAGGGCTAAAATATTATTGAGTGCTCTGTCGGTCTGATTATATGTGCATAATCGACACAGTTAGAGAGTAATCATTCTTAACTGATAAGCTAAACACTACTATTTTTTGTGCTTGTATATATGGAAACATTAAGGCCAAAATATGTTTAGCCCCCCAAAGTATCTACCCATTCCCACTTTGCACCCCAAACCCAATTTTGTCCTAAAGTGACTCTCTAATTTGCCATTTGTCCCAGTTTGACCTATGACCCCTTATGACCCCTAACGGCGTTAGAAAATTAACGAGAAATGGTCATGTGCATGTCACATGAGGTTTTTTTTTATCATTTTCTTTTAAAAGAGAAGGACAAAATTGTCAATTTGTTATTATGGTGGCAATTGCTCTCTCCACCCAACCCCACCGGTCAACCACCACCATTTCTCCCGAAACCCAGCAACCACAACCACCATCACCCAATTCCGGCTGCCACTACCCATTTCCGACAACCACAGCCTAATTCCGGCCGCCACCACCAATATTCCTTCCAAATCACCAATTTCACAAGATTAAAGAAGAAATTAGCAAATCAAAATCACAGTATATATTCTCCCAAATCAATAATAATTTAAAAATCCAAGTAATTTATACCAAAATGAAACAAAAAACAACCCAATTAATAACCACCACCACCATCACCACCACCGTTTCTCCCAGAATCCGGCAACCACCATCACCCATTTCCGACACAGTATACATAGCCTTCCTTCACTATCAAACTTCAAAAGAAGAACAAATTTCTACTGTGAATTTTGTTGTTGGAAATCATTTAATTTCAAAGATCGGCACCAACAATCAATCGATCAAGCACAGGCACACGGATTATCAACGACGACAACCTGCTCATCGTCGCCGCTCCTGAACACCAAGTACCCCGCTGCGAGTCCAAGAACAAAAGCGATAAACACGCCGGCGGTAAACGACATGAACGCCGGAGGGGAATCTCAGATCTGGGGATGGGAGATGGCGGAAATCAAAGATGAGGAGGAGCTGGGTTGGCAGTTGGAGTTAGGGAGGATGGAAGGGAGACGGTGGTTGTGGAGGAAGAAGAAAGAGGGATGAAATGTTGGGGTGAAAATGTGAAATGGAAGGGGTCCCGGATCTGGATGAAGATATGGACTGGGTTTTCTTTTTTGTTTCTTGTTTTTTTTTTTTTTTTTTTAATTTTCTTTTTCTTTTTGTTTTGCATTTGCTTTCTTTTTCGTTTTCCTTTTCTTTTCTTTCTTTTAATTGAAAGTTTATAAGAAAATGATCAAAATACCCTGCACATGGCATGCACATGACCATTTCTCGTTAATTTTCTAACGCCGTTAGGGGTCATAGGGGGTCATAGGTCAAACTGGGACAAATGGCAAATTAGAGGGTCACTTTGGGACAAAATTGGGTTTGGGGTGCAAAGTGGGAATGTGTGGATACTTTGGGGGGCTAAACATATTTTGGCCAAACATTAATGATTCAAAATATTTAATTTATAACTTTTTGTCTTTAGATTGGATAAAATTTGTTAGCCAAAGCGTAAAACACGTTTTACGTAAGTCATAGGAAAAACGTGTTTTGGTGGCACTATTGTAAATAATCAAAACTTCTCAAATGTTTCTGGATATCAATATAAAACCTTTGGATATGATTTTCAAGCGCATAAACCTTCTGGATATAAGTTCAAGAGGTTCTGGATATAAATAACAAGGTCTTGTAGATATAATTTAACAAGCATCGCCTGTGAGGAAAACAAACTTTTTTAAAGCTGAAAAGAACCTTTGACACCGATAGCCAGAACCTTTGAGATTGATAGCCAGAACATTTGAAAGTGATAGCCAGAAGGTTTTTTCTGAAAGGATATTTGAGTAGCAGTTGATGTGTTAATAGATAGCCATAAACAATGTTTAGGATGACCAGTTGCTGTGCTACAAAGGTCCAACGAGTGTGTTAAGGAGCGCCAGATGATTAGAAAAAACACTTTTTTCCTACTCATTAGGAAAAACGCGTTTTACAAGAGACTAACCCAATTTGTTATATGGTAACACCACCGCAACGATAATAACAACACTACCGTCTCTCTATATCTCAAAATAAGTGTCGTTTTTTATTATGTTAATAAAAAAAGTAAAAAGATTTTTTGCATGGAAGTTGGAATGACACTTTATTAAAAAGCAACTCATTCCGCAAAGAGCTTATATATAATATATACTCCCTCCGTCCCAGCTCACTTGAGAACTTTTGACCAAAACTGGTCAACATAAGGTCGGTTTGACCAACACTTTATAGAAATATTTATGTTCCAAAAAACTTTTTAAAAATTGTTATTGAGAGGATTTTTAATGGCGGTCATTTTACATTTTTTTAAATTTTTGTTCGGATCATAAATATTTCTATAAAGTGTTGGTCAAACCGACCTTAAGTTGACCAATTTTGGTCAAAAGGTCTCAAGTGAGCTGGGACAGAGGAAGTAGTTATTTCTTCTATCTACAGTGGGAAAAACTTTTAAAGTTTTTAGTATTGATTTGATATTGAAAGTGAAATAAAAGACAAATAAACTCTTTCCATGTATTGTGAATGCTCCATAGTGTTTTGTGGCACTTGTGAACGGCGAATTTTAATATTTGTACATGTCAATTAGAAAAGCTAATTATAATAATGACTTTTGTAGATTTGGAAATTTCCTTTCGATTTGATATTTAGAGGGCTTCGTAGTTCATTCAAAATTAAAAGTTACGCTTATTGTCGCATATGCACTTAAATGAGTCCATAAATTTAATGACACATGCACTGTCCCTCAATAATACACGCAATAGCACTCTTTAAAACATGATTTGAGACGACTGTGGTAGTGTTTTTTAAGTACCAAGTGAAAGTATTTGAGTAAACTGATTTTCTGCCCCTCGTACTATGGCTCCAACATCAATTTGACACCCGTACTGTTGAAATAACAAATGTATGATGCGTACTATAGTTTTATTAGCAAAATTAACCAATTTACTATTTAATCGTTATTTTTTTCTAACACCCGTTATGTTTTCTAAAGGACGTTAATTTTTTTTAACAAATGTTTATAATTTAATCAAAGTTAAAATTAAACTTTACAAATGCTGGGTTGGAACCAGATATTTCTTATTTAAAGTGTAAGGGGGCAAAAGTGTTAATTATTAAACTTATAGCCCTAATATTCAGTGAATCTTTACGCTTCCCTCTGCTTACCCTCAGCCTCCACAGTCGGTCGCCACCCTCCCTCACCGCCCCCATCTTTCCAGGCCGCCACTCCCCCCCCCCTTGAATACTGTCGTAGCCTGCTCATATGTCGCCGCCGCCGCTTCCCCACACCGCCCCTTCTGTTCTTTTTTTGTCAACATCCGACCAATAATCTCCTTATCCTGTAAAAATCCTTCAATGGCAACAAATTTTTGAAACTTTTCTCGCTCCGATGCCTTCTCCAAACACTGAATTAAATTAATCAAGGCCCCCAATGCAGCAAATCGAACATCCGGATTCACACCAATCGCCAAACGCCTATGTAAGAGACAATTATCCCACATCTTCTAAAGCGAGAAACATGGACCGGTATATAGACTTGAGGAGTTACTCCCCTTATCACCAATTGGTTTTAAGGTGGAACCTCCAACATAGACTTGAGGAGTTACTCACCTTAAAACCAATTGGTGATAAGGGGAGTAACTCCTCAAGTCTATATACCGGTCCATCTTTCTCTCTTTAGAAGATGTGGGATATTGTCTCTTACAACCTGGAAAAACCGAATGCTAAGTATCCGGATACGAAACTAGGGTTTCCCCGATATTCTGAGCCAATTGAGTGAAAATCAGTAGGGCGCTCTCCTTATGCTTAGGATTTTTCGAATTAACGCAATTTAATGAACGACAAGAGCTCCGGCCACCCATTTTCTGGGACAATGCAGGCGGCGAGCTCGGAGACGGTATCGCAAGGCTTCTTGGTAATGGTTTTGGTGGATTAATTGATGACATGTTGAAGAGCGTTGACTTGATGGTTGACTATGTGGAAGGGGAGAGAGATGGGTAGAGATAGGATCCTTGTAGTTTCCTATTTAAATTGGTTTTTCCTTTTTCATATATCATTTGTTGTTATCTGAAGTATTTTTTTTGGGTTTTTCAATTTTTTTTGACCTGGTATATAGTTGATGGCGAGGTGCTGTGGTGAGGTGCTTGCCGGTTGTGGTAAAATGATGTTGGTGATGGTGGTGGTTGGGTGGTTATTATTTAACGAATAATTTGACAAACATATAAGAAGGGTGTCAAATAGGATTGAGAGTAACTAAAACGAACATAAAAAACGAGTCAATATATGATGTATGTAAAAAGGTCTATATTTTTCAGTTAAGTTATTAATATTCATTAAAATAAATTAATGCCCGTTAAAAAATAACGTTTGTTAAAAAAAATTAACAACTGAATAGTAAATTGGTTAATTTAGCTAATAAAACTATAGTACGCATCATACATTTGTTGTTTCAGCAGTACGGGTGTCAAATTGATGTTGGAGCCATATTACAAGAGGCAGAAAAGCAGTTTACTCGAAAGTATTTGTTGAGCGCCGGAGTTAGTACTTTTGAAACCGAGCTATTCGGAAGAGTGATTGGGAAATGTACCTATACTTGGTCTACCACTCATTTGAATACGCAATTGAAGTAGTTGAGCACGAGAGCTATCATGTAAACGAATCTGAAACATTCCATTGGGAAATGTACCTATACTCGTCTACCACTCATTTTAACACTATTTAAATAATATGACTCATTTGTTATACTTACAACAACTATCCATTTTTTCTTTCGTACTCAATTATCTACATTGACAACACATCGTATTTACAATTTTTTCTTTAATTCTTATGCTCAAACTCATTTTTATAGGGATGGAGGGAGTATGTTTTTTTCTTAACTCCCTTTTTATCTTTCAACTTAGGCTCCGTTTGTTTTAAGGAAAATGTTTTCCAGGAAATGGTTTTCCTCCATTCCTAAGGAAAACGTTTTCCTTACCTCCACCTAAGGAAAACATTTTCCGGAAAATGCTAACACTTCAATTGTTGTTTTAACTCCAATTTTTATTTTACGAAAACTATTTTTTAAATATACTCCGTTAATTAAAAAATGTCTAAAAATATTTTATTTTTATGAATATTTTGCAATATGTTAAATTATTAACTTTAGTCCATTATAATTATAAAACTAAATTTCCATTACTTTATAATTGAAATTGGAGATAATGACTAATTTATTGATTATTTCTTTTTAATATATACTCTAGGTGATCAAAATTAATGTATCTAAAAAAGTTTTCCGGAAAGCATTTTCTTAAAATTTACCAAACAGTGGAAATTACATTTTCCGGAAAACATTTTTCAAAAAATCATTTTTCGAAAAACATTTTCCAAGAAATCGTTTTCTGAAAGTTATTTTCCGCGAAACAAACGGAGCCTTAAAAGTGAGATGGAAGGAGTGTGTTTCATGCCAAAATGTGTTTTCAACGTGCCTTTGGTATCAAATTAAATGATAATCTGAAGTGTTCATTAGTTGACCATGTTAAGTTTTTTGAGAACTTTGTACTTTAATCCATATAGTACTCGGTAATGGTAATATTTTAGTAGAGTATTAATAATAGATTTTTTTATATTAAAATAATTCTTTTAAAAAAAAAATATGCCTCCGTTCCAGAAAAATTGAAACATTTACTTTTGAGTTGAGAAATTAAGAATATAATATTATATTAAGAAAGAAATGTAGAGAGGAATAGAGTAGTGGGGTGAAAAGAGAATGAGTGGAGAATAATGAGTGGTTGGGAGGAAGAGAGAGAATGAGTGGAGGATTATAAAAGTAATAAAAAGCTTCCATTTTTGGATTGTTGCAACTTTTGTGAAATACCCTAAATGGCAAAATGTTGCAACTTCCTTAAAACGGAGAGAGTATATCTGAATAATATAATATTATTATTATTTTAATTAAAATTTCATTATAACTATTAAAGTTATACATTTATTTTGTGTGGTAGCCTATCTGCACAAATGATTTTGGTTGATATTGTTAAAGTAATTACTCCCTCCATCCCGGAATAAGAGTCTTACCCCTCGTTTGCACACTTATTAATAAATATTGGAAGTGATGTAAATGTTGTGAGTGTAAAAGTAAAGTAGGAGAGAGAATGAGTGGGAGAGAATAGTAAATTGATTAGTGTTGTGAGTATAAAAGTAAAATATGAGAGAGAATGAGTGAGGTGAATAGTAAAGATTCTTTGCCATTTAAGAAATAGGACTCTTACTCTGTGATGTACCAAAATGGAAAGTAGTATTCTTACTCTAGGACGGAGGGAGTATCTTTTATCAAGAATTAACTTGTCTAACTTTTGATAAAAAAAAAAAAATACTGATCTGCTCCCTTCATTCATTATTCATTGTCAATTAATTTAGATATGCAAATTATATTTTATTGGATTTCTTTTCATTTCTAACGATTACACCAATTTTTGTGTATTAAGAGTGTCTTACGTGATTTGTTTTTTTAGTTTTTTTTTTTTTTTTTTTTTTTTTTTTAAAGTCATGTTCTAGGAGTACTATTATTTTTTGCTTGTGACATTACCACTACAATTTAAAATGGTTATCTAATCATCCCCAATCATATCCACAAGTTGTCATATCAGCCGACGTAAGTTGGACATATTGGGGAAAAGAGTGCAGCTGCCAACTATTTATGGTCTCTCATTTGTTGAGTAAACTGCTTTTCTCTGCTCCTCGTACTATGGCTTTAACATCAATTTTATATTTGTACTCCCGAAACAACAAATGTATGATGCGTACTATAGTTTTATTAGCAAAATTAACCAAAATACTATTCAATCGTCATTTTTTTCTAACAGAGGTTATTTTTTCTAACGGACATTAAATTATTTTAACGGATGTTAATATTTCAAGGAAAAAATATAGACCTTTTCACATATCGGTAATCGACTCATTTTTATGTACGTTTTAGTCACTGACCTACCTATTTAATGTTCACTTTCACCCTTCCATCTATTTTTGTCAAATTTTCTGTTAAAATGCCTATGGCATAATAACAACTCAACCATCATCCTCACCAGCATCATCTTAACCATCGCCGGGAAGCACCATGCCACCCCCACAGCACCTCGCCACCACTTTTCAACTATATTTCACTAAAAAACAAAACAAAAAAAAAAAAAAATCACATTCACACAGCCAAACACCATAGCATCAACACCAACACCAACCAAAAAGATTACCACAATCACATAGGTAAAAAAAAAAAAAAAACCCAAAAAAAAAAAACCACAAAAAAAATGAAAAAAAAAACCCAGATTGGAGTAGTGTCACAATCGCAAATTATCCAAATGATATGGTAAATTTGGATGCAAATATTCAAAATGAGTAGGGGAAAACAGATTTGGATCCAAATATTCATCAATTTTTAGAACCAGACACAAATCTAAAAAATTTTATCTCCTCTCTAATTTCGTGAAATTTCAAACCAAAATTGGAGGGAGAGAGTAGGGGTTAGGGAAGAGGGGTGAGGGCGACCAAAGAGGAACAGGAAGTAGATAACATGGCCGGATGGTAAATTCCAAGAACTGTGAAGGATTTTGACCGGAGAAGGATGTGGAGGAGATGACTTGGACGGATGTTGACGGAGAAGGAACAGAAGGGGCAGTGTGGGGAGAAGACGGCGACAATAAGAGCAGGCTACGACGATATTGAAGAGGGGAAGGGCTGTAACGCCGTCCTAATTCTTGTTAAATTCTTGACTTGCTTGTTAAATTCTTGACTAGCATATTTATATGCTATTTTATTTGAGTTAATTATTTAACTACTTTAGAAAATTAAGGTGGTTAAATGTCAAAGTTGAAAGTTTAGGGGCCTTTTTGTCAAAGTTAGAACTTGAGGGGCCTAAGTGTCATTTCGTGAAACTTCAAAGTATATCTTGTTGATTCTTTTCTCAGAGAAAGCAAAGTTCATTTTCTTCTCGTTCTTTCCTCTGTTTCAAAGCTAAGTTTAGGATTCTTCCTATTCTCGACTCCTCGAGCTTAATTATCCCTCCGTTCGTGATTCTGGTCCCGGATAAATATTCGCGGCGTTGAATAGAGCGTTTCCTGCCGATCAGAAATTAATTTGAGTCAACTTGATTTCGGACTAGGTAAGCTATTAGCTCCCCCTTGCTTGTAATAACATGCCTATATGTTATTCTTGATACTTGTGCTTGTTAATTTCGCAAATTGAATGAATTTTGTGATACTTGTAAATTTGGAACAAAGGGAGTATTCGTATGAAAAGCAAGATTGAAAAGCTTGAACCTGAGAATGAATTAGACTTGCAAAAGTGTCTGGGAATGTTAATAAGAAAATTATACTCCTATTCGTGAAACGGTAAAATAGTAACTTGATTTAAATGTTATTAGAAAAATTGTACCATTATTTGTGGTACGGAAAAATGAATCAAAGTATCCCTAAATGTTTATACTAGTATATTAGAAAATGATACTTATATTTTTGGGACGGTGAAATATTTAAATGGAATAAATGGAAAATTATTCTATTACTTGTGGGACGGTGATAAATTAATAAAGTGTCCCTATAGAAGTGTTCTGAGCATGTTAAAAGGCACTCTTGAATGTTAGAAAGTGTTAGTGGGTTTATACTCCTACACTTGGGACGGAGAATTTGTAAGTATAAAAGTCTCTGTTGAAATAAGAAAGTATGATTGAAATAAGTGATTTAAGCTTATTATATGTACTGGGTAATGTTAAATTGTTAGTAAAAGTTACTCCTACGCTCGGGACGGAGAATTCTAGGTCTGGAAAGAAATTTGATGTTTGCTGAAAATTGTACCAGGCGCCCGCCTGGTGGTCCCTCGAGCGCCCACCTATTTCACCAGAAGTTTTGGTTTCAAAAGTGCTCTATTGAGCGGCCGCCCGGTCCCTTGTAGGCGCCCGCCCGGTCCCCTGTTTCAACAAGAGTGTTTTAAATCTAAATTGAAATGAAAGTTTATCCCTCCTAAGGTATAGAGCCTTAGTATAAGATGTCATAGCAAGTGTATATGTACCTTTTGGGGCATTAGAACTTAGTCTTGAACATTAATACTTATAAAACTCAAATGAGCTTGAATATCCTAGGTAGGGGATTAAGAACTTGTAAGTATGAGTTGTATAGCTCATTTACTTAATTTGAACTCGAAGTATTCTTGATCTAGGTTTAGGGTACTACCATAGATGGCCTAGATGAGTGTTGTAGAACACTCTAGTACTGAAAAATAGTCCCTTTGTGAACAAATGAAATGTGGACTTGAATCATAATTAAATGATAACTTGAGTATAAGAGTAGTAACTCTCTTTTATGTGTCTTGAAGTTAATGTTTGTGTACTTTAGGGGCACCAACTAATGTCTTGAGCTTGAATGTCCTAAGAAAAGGATTGGAAAATAATACGTGAAAGATGTATAATTCATCTTCCTAGCTTGAACTTGAAAGTATAAGATAATTAACTCTTGTACATGTTTAACCATCCAAAGAAATGGATTGAGAACTTGAATATAAGATGATAAAATCTTGTATATGTCTTGAATGTCTTGAATGTCTTAAGTTGAGACAGTAACTTGAAGTATAAGACAATAAAATCTTGTACATGACTTGAACATCCAAATAATTGGATTAAGACTTGAATATAAGATTATAAAATCTTGTACGTGCCTTGACACCAATATATGTGTATGGTAATAAACTTGAACGATTCTTGATGTGTATATGCAAATCTTGCATATATTTACTTGATAGAATGTTACTTCTTGATTATTTGATACATGGTATGAATAACCTTAAGAGTTGGGATATGGATTAGATAGAGAATAATTAACTCTACTACACATTTGAATTTGATAAGTGTATATTGGAAGTGCTATGAATAAGCACTAAAGTGCTAGTGATTGGTTTTAATCGTGTATATACTCAATGAAGTATATAAAGAATAAAGAAGATATCTTGCCTTGAAATGGGTTCCTAAAGAAAATAGGGACTAGGGTAAGATGAAGATAATTCATATAATCGTGAATACTACGATTTAAGTTAATAAGAATAACTACAGAACACAATATGTGTTGGAAAATGTATTCGATTACTAACGATACATATACGTGAGATACGACTGTGACTAGGTATGATGTGACCTATTCTACGTATTTAGAGTCTAAGGTATTGGGCTCTAGTTGATAGTAAGGGTATCGTGGTAGACACTTTAATGTGTTAAACGTGATATGAATATGTACGTGCAAACTTGGCATGTGACAAAGTGATATAGAATGATATACCCTACTACTTGTTTGAGGTCTGTTATTAATAGACTCTAACTTGGATTGACCGTGTTATATGGACACTCTACGTGCCATTGTTAGATTGATTTGTCTTCGCAATGATTGCGTACGTGTACTTGTATTCTCGTGAGCACATGATACATGATTACATGGTGCATATTCTCGTTAGCACATGATACATGATTACATGGGGCATATTTTCGTGAGCACATGATATATGATTACATGGTGCATAAAGACTGGTCCACTAATATGGGACTTAGTTCTATTCTCGTAGTTCAAGTAAATATCTACTTGTGCATTCTCGTGTGAGTCCAGCTGGCTTATTTGGTGCAGAGGGGTGTATAGGTTCACGCTTATCGCGAGAGATGTGGTTTAAGTGATAATCGTGGGTCTATGCATTCGGTCTGTTTTTCCCTTACTACCGGCCATAGTAAGGGCTTAGCATCCTGTATTAGAGCAATACGCCTGATATAAGTGAATGCTAAACTCGTGAACACCTCGTGAATCTTGTTCTTGTGAATGACACTGGTTACCGGGTCTTCTTATATACTGCATAGCAGTCTCTTGATCTTGATCGTGGTTGTCATCAGCTATACAAGCATCGACAACAATGGTATTCTTGGGAGAAATAAGGAAGGATTCAGGTAATGATACGTGATAGGCCTATGTGCTTCTTGGTGAGTTGGTCTAGCCTCTCACACTACTTGACTACTTGTTACCTGATCATATCTTGAGCTTGATTACTTGTTGAGTTGGCTTAGCCTCTCCTATACTTGTTACTTGATGATACTTGATATATGATTACTTGAGTATCTACTGGAAGTGCGTGATTACATGTCATGTAGTTGCATGTTAATAGCTTACTGAGATTTACTCACCCTTTATTTGTTTCCCCCCCCCCCAGGAAAGCAGGGGATAGTACGCAGTGAGGCTCGACATAGCTGGGAACGTACTCTGCAGGATGTTCTGGTTTGAGACTAGTGTCCTTTTACACTTTGGAAAGGACGATGTTGTATGAGTTGTTAAACTCAGGGCTTGTTTGGGGTAGACTTGTGTAGTACTTGTTGTCTCTAGACATCTCTTGATGCCAGATTATGTGCTAGGCATGTCTTCCGCTGTATGTAACCATGTTTGGTTTTAATTTTCTTGGTCTAGAACTCGTTGTGAGCTATCTTAGCTCCTTACTCTTGAGTATATATATCATGTCAGTTTGTTTCTAACAGGTATTGTTCCTGTTTCCCATTAGTGTTCTTGTTTCTTGTTAGTTACGCGCACCAGGTTCGAGGTTCTATTAGGGGATCCCGGGACTTAGGGCGTGTCAAGGGCGACCGGGAAGAATGGGGGTGGCGGCCGACGGTGGAGGGTTAGGGTACGCAGATGGAGTGCGGAGTGATTGAAATGGGGGAGGGAGATCGTGATTTAGGGATAAAGGTTTAATAATTTACACTTTACCCCCTTATACTCTTAAATAAGAATTATCTTGTCAACTCATCATTTGTATATTTTAGTTCTAGTTTTGGTTAAATTAGTAACATCCGTTAAAATAAATTATGCTCGTTAGAAAAATTAACGTCTGTTAAAAAAATTGACGATTGAATAGTATTTTGGTTAATTTTGCTAATAAAACTATAGTACGCATCATACATTTGTTGGTTGGGGAGTACGTGTGTCAAATTGATGTTGGAGCCATAGTACGAGGGGCAGAAAAGCAGTTTACTCCTCATTTGTTAGACCATGTACAATGGTTTCACAATAAATTTCCATTCAACGCCCACTTTATCACTCCACATCATCTTCTCTCTCTTCCAACTAATCCATTAAACACTCATTCAACTTTTACCCTACAATGGTTTGTTTAATCCCCCCATTCAACACTTTTTCCACTCATCATCCTATATCCCACCACTTAAAATTTATTTTATATTTTTTATTTTTGTGATTAGTGTTGAAATGGTTATTATTGGGATCCATTTCAAGAAAAAGATGGGTTTTTTTTTGTGTCTAAATACAATGAAACTTACGTCAATTGAAAGAGAAAAAAAATTAGGAATTTTGGTGTAAAAAAATAATAATAATAAAAACATTTTCGGTGAAATAATTGAGCTCAAACAATTGAGATAAAAAAAAAAACAATTGAGATAAAAAAAAAAAGACCCGCCGACAGCCCGCGACGCGCCCTCGCCTCCGCGTGTGGGTCACGCGTCATGTCCGCCTAGTGATTGCTTGCCGCGTGTCATGTCCTTCCCGACACCCTCTGCATTCACGAGTGTGAATTCATTCAACAAAATTGCAATTCCCTCCCCATTCAACCAACCATTGTAGGGATTAAACCTTCTATTTTGTGTGAATTGCCCATTCAACAATGGATTAAATGACCATTGTAGATGGTCTTAGAGAAGAGATTCAAGTAGACAAAAACTTGCATACGACTGTCTTATTGGTGTGTATGCCTTAGACACGTTATTATAACGATGTTTTGTTATCATTTTATTCAATATATAAAGAGATGTTTCGATTATTATTGTTGTTACATGTTTTGTTATAATAATCCATGTTCCTATTACTTATGAAGAACTAGTATAAGTTCAATAGATGATCATGTGTATATGATATACAGTTAAACTTATGGGTATATGTTGGGGAACATATACTGGACATGACCCACCTATGAGATTTATGTCATGGTCAAATGTCATAATTAAATCTTATATAGTTAATATTATTGATATCCTTTGACATGAGATTATTACAGTTCGCGTGATGAACATTATGTTTGACACATTCTAACGTTAGCCTTAACCGGGTAGCCATAAGGAATGTGATTGGCAGAATAGGAGTCATGGAGGGAAGGGTAATAAGTCAAGATTGGATTTGTCCATCTTCGTGATAAATGTCAAGCTTTGGCCACTCGATGAATAGTGTTGATGAAAGTGTATGGTCGTACCCTGAATTGATGAGATTAATGTCATTTGAATCAATCAACATATTCGGGATCGAGAAAAGTATTGAACAAATGTAAGTTGACCATTGACCATGGCTTATGTTCAATGACATTGCGGATAAAGGGATTGTGATACATAAACTATGATGGATTCACGAACTTTGACAAGTTATATTAATTGGGTAGTCATGATGGCTTGCTAGAGTCCGCTCATGATTTATAAGGTTAAAATGGTTTTAATCTTATTGCTAACTTAATAGAGCAATGCTAGGGGCACAAAATAAGCTCACAAAATCTTGCTCACAACATGAGGTGACGATATTTTATTGGTTGCAACGATATGGACCCGCCACACTCTAATTAAAAACACCAATTAAATCATTACACTTAGGATTTTGTGAGCAAGATTTTGTGACTTTTTTGTGCCCCTAGTATTATTCAACTTAATATAATCATATGAGGTCACACACAAAAGAACGAATTCAAAAAGGGCTAAATTGGAATTTTGGGGCGGACCTTAAAATGAGATTTAAGGGAAAAATCGAAAACTGGATCATGAGCAATGGTCCGGGCGGACCCTGAGGTGATCCGGGCGGACCATGTCCTTGACTCGGTCGGACCTTAGGGAGTCCGGGCAGACCTCCTTTGTTCCGAATTTTCGGGTTTTGGATCTCCGAGTTTTGACGGGAATTTGACTTTAATTCCTAAACTAGTTGGGATCTAAAAGTATAAATACTCCTCTCATAACCCTAAGTCATATATGATTATTGTAATCAAATTTTGAGAGCCTCCAAGAGAAAAAAACTAGTCTTCTTCTTCCTCAAGAACAAGAACCCTAGTTTTCATATAGCCTTCATATAGAAATTGTTTCTATTGGATCTAGCAAGTCCGGATCTAAAAATCAGTTCTAGATATTCGTTCGCGTGTGGATACATGTAGAGGCCATTGGCTTCAATTCCTTCAAGTTTGTGATCTTGTGATTGGAAGCGTGTTCCTGCGATCGGGTTTCAAATTGGTAAGATTAATAGGCCTAAATAATGGTAAATATAAAGTCACAAAAACGTTTACTAAATTTGGCTTACAAAATGAGGTGTCATGATTTTTATTGGTGCTTTTAATTAGAGTGTGTCAGGTCCACCACCGGTGCAACTAATAAAATATTATCACCTCATTTTGTAAACCTCTTTTATGCCAATAACATTGCCCCAAATAATTGGCTAGGTTTAAATAACAAAAGTACAAAATTATGATTTGAGTGGAAATCAAAAATGAATCTTTAAAAGAGGGAGGGCAAGAAAATCTAGTGGGGGATCGGAAAGTAGGGTTGGGGTTCCTAATAGTGTAAGAGTGTTGGAAATTTGTTAGACAGTTCCAAGGGGCATGCATTGGAACAACAACTAGTCACCTTTCACTTGGTATTGCTTTCTCTCCAAAGGCTTTATATGACCAAGTTGTAGGCAAATGTTAATTCCCACTCTAATAATTTCGCATCGATAGGGAACATCTCACGTTAGCAATTATTACGGTGCTTCCGTCTCATACTTATTACTACTAAATAAGAGTACAGTGAGATTAAAGAAAATATGTTAAAAAAGTAATAATTGTGAATGTGTATGAGAGAGAATAATTTAGTGGATAGTAGTTGTGAGTGGATAAGAGAGAGAAAAGTGAATATTTTATGTAAGTAGCAATAAGTATGGAACACCCAAAATAAAAATATTTTAAATATTACTATCGATAACATTTTCAATCATGCATTAAGTTTTAAAATTTTGTTGAGCTAATAATTTATTTAACAAAAAAATTGCACAAAATCTTGGGAAAAACCTGTTTTACACTTAGTGTAAAACGTGTTTTTAAGGCGGTGGCAAACTTGTAAATATTAGCTTGCGCAAAAAGCGGAGAACGTTGTGAGTAGGCGCGGTGGCATTGATGTAAATAACTGGAACTTATGAAAACTCACCAAGCACTTTTCGAAATTGTAGGAGATATTTTTCAATATTACAGCAGACATATTTTAACACTAGAGCATGCACATGTTTGACATGCCTGCTGGTTTTTTTTTTTTTTTTTTTTTTCAAGTGCCAAAAAAAGTACCTTCTCTAAGGTAAAAAAGTGTCTGCTTGAGTTTTAAAACATGCCTGCTTGTTTTTTTTTTTTTTCAAGTGCAAAAAAAGTGCCTTCTCCAAGGTAAAAAAAAAAGTGCTGCTTGAGTTTTAAAACATGCCTGCTTGGTTTTTTTTTTTTTTTTGTAAGTGCAAAAAAAAGTGCTTGCTTGAGTTTTAAAACATGCCTGCTGGGTTTTTTTTTTTTTCAAGTGCCAAAAAAAGTGTCTTCTCTAAGGTAAAAAAGTGTGCTGTGAAAGTCCAAAAAAAAGTGTCTGCTGTAAAAATATTGGAGAGTGCCCCCTATAGTATTGAAAAGTGCCTGCCCAAAAACCCTTTATGTGGAAAACACGTTTTACACTAAAACTAGTGTAAAACGCGTTTTTCACAAGAACGACTCAAAAAATTGTTATTTCAACTCCATTCCTTTCATTATGTTTTGACTAAAACACGATTTTAATTTGTAAAACAAACAAAATGCAAGTGTCATTACGTGAACCAAAGTGTTTCTTTATTTAAACTTTTGCTCTTTAATTTTTTTGAGTAGGAAAAATTATTTTGGATAATAATATTAATAACAAGTACTACCAATAACGATTTGTTTGATTGAAGAAGAGCAATATTTCACAGAAAAAGTTTTGGTCAAAGATTCATGTTTTCACAAACTCCATTATTTTGTATCTTTGGTTCAATCATGCAAAACGATACATGTTACGCCTTTTTTTCTTTCTATCTTATACTTTGAGAAAATTACTCCTTTTGTCACGAAATAATAACACATTTGACCGGTTAAAATATATAAATATTTTTAAGTAAATTTGTTAATATTATTGAGTATTGTGGTACTTTTGTATATATTGATTAGTTATATCACAGTAAGTTGCATTAAAAAAAAGTGTTTACTTAAAAATACTATATTTATTTTGAAATATAATAAAAATAAAAGTACGATATTTATTTTGAGAAAATAAGAGTGTATAAAGTTCAAAATGTACTCTCTTTTTCTTTTTTTATCTTTTTTCTTTTTAACTTTTTATTGACAGTTTAGTTATGTAAAAAGAGCCCACAATCAACGCATGACTTGATAATCTAATCCCACAAGAAAGCTCCAATTTTTCCTATTAAAAGGCTATGAGGATTGATACCCTCTTTTAAGAAAATATCCTAATTCTTCTTCAAAAAAAAAAAAAAAAAAAACACTAAGTTCGTTAAATTTTGAGAATGTGGGCTTATTGCCGGTACATTCACATTCAGTAAAATTATTTTTTTGAGAAGCAAGATTATCATTTGATTATTTTTTTCCATTCGGATCTAAATGCTACTTAATATGAACTTATTTTTTAAATGTAAAAATGTCACTTATTTTCCTTAGATTGATTTTTATATGTATATATATATATATATATATTTCTTCCTTAACCTCATAATTCCAATGATACCCAACTAAAACACTATACTCCCTCCGTCCCACCTCACTTGAGACCTAAGAGGTAGGGACAATAACTAAGGAAAATAAATAAAACAAGGAAAATGTGTGGTAGAAAATGAAGAGAGAGAATGAGTGGAGTTAATAGTAGGTTGGTTGAATGAATTGTGTGGTGGAAAATGAAGAGAGAGAATGAGTGTGTGTGGTAGATTAAATATAAAATTATAAAAAGATTACCATTTTGGGGAGTTTCAAGTGAAATGGGACGGACCAAAATAGAAATAAGTCTTAAGTGGGGTGGGACGGAGGGAGTATAAACAACAATCACATCATCTATCTACTCCTTTCAATATCGTAATCCTAATTTCAAATGTTAATTCAGATGAATAATTAAACAGCGTGAATAATTCAGAAATTAGCCTTCAGACGTTGTCTTAAAGTATTTTAGAGCTCTTACCGTTTGAATGTAGTAATTCCTTTTTGGGGTGTTTCAATCGATAACTGAACTTTGGATTTAGAGAATTTTTTGTGAATATTTTGTGCCTAGTTAAATTCAATATCAATGTTTTGATAAACAATTTATCAGTATATAATTTTCATGAAATCATAAAATTGATTATTTTTTAACAGTGAACTATAGAATTAGTTATCGATAACATTTATTCCCCCGATAAGTAACTTGAAAACATGACATACTCTCCATTTGTCCTATAATAAGCATTGCATTTAATTTTTCAACATGTTTAAAAAGAAATAAGGTATACTGTATTTATTTGTATGTTTTCTTTAACAATGATAAAATCATACTAACAATTAACAATATTTTCCTACTTAGTGTGACATTTATTCTGAAATATGAGTCAAACAGAAGAAAGTGTTACGTTTATCATGATAACGAGAGTAGAAGACAATGGATCTTAAAGTTTATATAATAGATCATATTATTATGCTCAAGAATCACAACATAACATAACAAAACAATAAAGATAAAATAAAAAAACATAACATAACATAAAATAAAATAAAATAAAACAATAATAGAGATGGATACTAATTGAAGAAGTTGTACATCAAAGTCTAAGAGTTAAGTCCACCTCGGAGTTTCCATTCTCTTTCAAAGAATCATTTAGTTTAGACATATGATGATCAGCTCGCCCTAATAGACTAGAATCTCCATTTAAAGGCCGAGAAGAAGAGGAGGAGGAGGAATCACCGGTGTTGGTAAAACCCCATGCGAAAGACAAGTTTTTTCCAGCCTCATACTCCTTTGGATCGGGTCTAGGCCACATATGATAAGCCTGGCCCGAACCAAAATGAGGAGTGGTGTATCGACTTTGACGTATCATACCCGAATAAGTTTGGGTAGGAAATGTACCAAATTTGGGGTACGGATAGAGGTGGTGGTGATGAGTGAGTTGGTATCCGTACCCTGGAATAGTATTCCCCATCTTTTCGCCTTTATTTTTTGACAATGCTCGCTCGAGTTTGTGAGCATTTTGGTGGCCGCCTAATGCTTGGCAAGTAGAGAACTTTTTATCGCAATACTTGCAACCAAATTTTCTACGCGATTGATTTTCCTTGGCAACATCTTCATTCTTCGCCTCAAAACTTTTCATATCCATGGTGGATTGAAGATTATGAAGTAATTTTTTTTTCTTAGGATTTATATAGAGGGAGTTGGTACATGCTTCAATGTTGTAGCACAGAATTTAGATCAGATTTAATGGGAGTAAATTTGGAATAAATTTAGATCAGATTACATGGGTATAAATTTGGAAAGAAAATTATAAAGAAAATCCTTTCAAATATTTCAACAACTCAGATTAATCTACATTCATTCATATATCAAGATAAGATGAACTGAGTTTACAGATTTACCAAAAATATGATCAAGATTTATTTGTTTTAAAGAAAAGGATTTGGTCTTAAAGTTATTGATGATCCTCCATAAGATTTATTTTTTTAAATATGATCTTCCCTTGATCAAGATTTATTTTCTTATCTACTTTCAACTGTGTTCCACTTTCATCATTAATTTTTTCTTTTACAATTCAACGAACTTTCTCAATTTTACAAATAATGCAATGCACTCGTTAACGACACTATAATCCACCGCATTTATATATGATACAAATATTGCAATATATTAACTTTATATTAACTCGACGCTTGTGTCAATGTCATGTCAGAGTTGGCTTTATCTTTGGTGACATAAAAATGATGTGGCGCACCTCCCTTAGTAAAAGAATAATTAAAAATAAAAGATATGCGCGACAACGTAAAATATAGGTTCAAAATAGAAACTCTACACAACCGGTATCAATTAAATGAATATCATAACAAACATTAAATATAACAAAACAACAACAACAACAAAAAAAAAAAAAAAAGTACATACTTTATATCAAAATGTACAAATATTGTCCAGATTAAGAGCATATTTTGGTACAAGTATGTGCACAACATCTTGTAATGTACATACCTTATAAAGATACCAGTTCAAACAATAGGGTTGGAAATAGCACTTCATTTGGTAACTGTAAATAAATGTATTATAGACGGACCGCTACGGTACGAAAGAAGATTGAATTGAACTTTAATTGTGAAGATGAAGAATAGGTAGAAGCTAGTAAATTCTCTCAGCTGTAGAGACGGGTCGGAGGAAGATAACAATAACAGTTATGTTGTCTTTGCTTCCGCGTTCTGCAGCTTCAGTTGCCAATCTCTTTGAGCACATTCCAGGCTCCTTCACCGTGTCTTTTATTATGCTTATTACATCTGTACTGTTCATCACATCCCACAGTCCATCACTAGCCATCACCTGAGAAAATCGAAGTACTTTCTTTGTTAATGTCCGAGGAACATTATATGAGTAACTCCAGAAATAGACTATTTCAATGTAGGATTACGCAAAGGGCAAATGGCAATTTAGGGTCAAAAGTTTAGGGGATGTGTGCCATAAGGTCTGATGTTTTAATTTTGTCAATTTAGTCCAAAATTAACAATATTAATCAGTTAGTTTTTTTTTTTTTTTTTTTTTTGATGGAATTGTTAGAAAAAATCGTTAAGCCAGAACCTGTTTGACACATACCTCCCCCCCTTAAACTTTGGACCCAAAATTGACAATATCCCAAAAACTTTTGTCCCTAAACTGACATTTTTTCACAATTCTAACAAAAAAACATTAACAGACTAACAACGTTATCTTGGGACCCTAAATTGACAAAATTTGGAACATCGGATTTCCGATTGCCTTTCAACCCCTACACTTTGGAACCTAAATTGTCATTTCCCCTTACGCAAATGCTTGATTAGGCAAAGCCTATCATGTCTAAAGGGAAAGTGATGTGGCAAGTGCGAAACGAAGTAGCCTTGGAAACAATGGGGAAGTCACGTTATGCTCATAAGGTCATTTGACCCCTTCAATTTTGGAGCTATGTCATTTTACCACCTTCAAGTTTAAGAAAATAACATTTGGATCCTCACAACCTCCCATGTTCCTAATGTTCAAGGTTTCAACAGATTCAATTTCTAGACAAGACACTGCACCCTAGTCCTTGTAACTGAGGACCTCAGTTAAAAGGACTAGGGTGCAGTGTCTTGTCTGACAATCCTTTTCAACCTCAGTTACAAGGACTAGGGTGCAGTGTCTTGTCTGACAATCCTTTTCAACCATACTTCCCCTCCCCCCCCCCCCCCCCTCACCCCCAACCCACCAAAACAAAATACTCCCACTGTCTCCAAATGAATGTCCATTTTCAAAAATTCTTTCCCCAAAATGAATGTCCTTTTTTTAATAAAATTCCGTCCCTAAATGTCCTTTTACCAAAGAAAATTCACTGGTCATTTAATGCATTCAAAACTAAATGTTTAGAAAGTGGATAACAAGAATATTATACCTCTAGGCCACTAAATTGAATAAAAGTTTACGGAAAAAAAAAATGTTCCCTAAATAGAATTTGGAAATTCATTTAGGGACGGATGGAAAAATATACAGTTCAACACTTCACCACCACTGTAATGAGGATAATCTTAAAGTACGTTTCTTCCCTAGGTTTTTGGGGCAGTGCGCCTTCCACCCTCTCCTCTTACCACACCCACATAACCACTCTTTATTCCGTCAAATACACAATAAAGCTGATGATGCATCAGTTTCTTTATCCACCTTGTAGCAGTAGCGGAGCCAGAAAATCGGGGCAAAATTATTTTGAATATGAAATATTATAAACTAAAAACTAAATTTAGTTTAAAGGGGGCAAAATTTTAAGATAGTGTTATTTTCTTGGTACAAAGGGAGCAATATCTTAAATTTTAAAGGTAAAAAGCAATAATGTTCAAATTGTCTAGTGCTAAATTTGCATATTTTAAAAAACAAACCGGGGCAATTGCCCCCTTATTCCTTGCCCTGGCTCCACCAGTGTTATAGCCGCATGTAGACTGAAAACTGCATATGTTGGGAAAGCTGAAGCCCATATAATTCAGTGCATTTCTCCTTTATAATTTCACAAAGTCTTCTATAATTCTATTGCCCTTCCTATCCAATACCCTTCCATCAACTTCCAACTCCTACCGACCTGGAAATTTTGCTACCTATCAGAATGACCTGACTTATTTGTCACCTCAGGTTTTCCTTGTTAGATATCTTCTCCTCGTCAAATATTTATACCAGTTTCTTGCTGGTGAATCACATTATTTTGTTTTCAAATTTAGTTCTCACTCCTGAGAATTCAAACAATTTCCAGAATTGAGTCGGGACAATGTACAGCAGGAATTCGTGCTTTATATCCTATGATTCATAGTTTTCTTAATATTGCTACGAATTTCTACTTTATAAAGCTATCAATACACCCCCACATAAGCTTTGGTTTGATGTTTTATTCTTCATTATAATTATGTTGTATGAAGATACTTTTATTACCGTTTTACATGTATCCTCCTTACTATTGCAATTGAGGATGGTATTTCTTAGCTTCTTTCTGAAGCTCCGAGTCTTTCCGTTTCACTTTCCTTGTTGTCTTACTAGACAACAAAATATTTCGTACATTCCAAACAAATAACGCCACTACCCTTTTTTGGTTTGCCCAAAACAAAATCCCAATTCTAAAAAGGAAATACTTATAGTGCAATTTTGAGAAGGTACAAGCTAGTAAAGCATCCATAAAAGGTTTGATTTGTCAAATGGGACCCCAAAAGAAATGGGGACGGAGATAGTATTTGATGCATTTAAAGTATAGATAAGGTTGGAAGTATCCAGAATTTTACATTGGAATAGATTGAAAAACCCTTACCAGGTATTCATCTTCATTGGATAGTACAGTTTCAGTAACCTCCGGCTCTGCGGTTACAGCAGGCTTCAGATCATCATCACCAATGGAGCGTGTAACCTGGTACAAGACAGCAATTAGCCTATGTAACGTCTTCGACTGGAATCCAACTGATTGCAAGAGTGTGCTACCATTAATTAAACAACTTGAAAGAAAGATGAATGACTTGTATTATTTTTTTTTAAACTATTTGAAACAAATTAAGTGGTATACTCTCAGTACATCCTTAGAGTATATTCTTAATGTTTGGCATCTATACAGAATTAGGATATTCAGGTTTCTCCATTCAATCAGGATCCAGAAGGTTGAGGCTGAGCATTGGCCTACTGGAAAGTAGTTGTGAGTATGACAAGTGAGTCCCATGAATAAAGAAGTAATATCAAATTTCCATTTTAGGTAAATGCGGCTTTCTAATGGAATACCCAAAATGGTAAAATGGGTCATTTGTTATGGGACGGAGGGAGTATGTGTAATAACCCGAACTTACCTTTCTATTTTATTTATCTTAAACTCTTAATTATTAATGGGCCAAACTTTAATAATTAGTTTAGTTTAGTTATTGGGTCAAAGGTAGAAAGCCCAATTCATTAACTAAGAAGGATTAGGAATCCAATTTAAATTAAGGATTTGGGAAATATAAATACCCTCTCTTAAAACCTAAACCCATTATTGTTTCCACCGCCAAGAAGAAAGACGGGAAGAGGGAAGGGAGGCGCAGAACAGATTCGCAGAGAGAGAGAGGGAGAGCCGGTGGAGGAGAAGAAAAGAGAGGGAGGATCGATCTCACAAAGGTAATCCTAGAACCCTTAAACCCTTCTCTTCATCTTTATTAATCAAACTATTGGATTAAGAAACCCTAAGTTAGTGATTGTTCAACTAGGGCTTTGATCAATTCGGGGTAGAAATCAAAAAGCTGTGGTGTGTACGTGTGTGTGTCTGAAGTTGTGGGTGTGTTCAGATGGTGGGTGTGTGTGTCTGAAGTCATGGGTGTGTTCAGAGTGGTGGGTGTACCAGAGTGTGTGTGAATCAGAGTGGTGGGTGTGTCTGTCAGTGGGTGTACTCAGTAAGTGTGTGCAGAAAGTGTGAAATCAGTGTGTGTAATTTGTGTAGTGAAATTGAGAATTGGGGATTGACTAATAAAAACCCTAGGGGTGTTGTAGTCATTCGTAAAGTTATTGGTTAACTAGGAAAGAGGTGATAGATGACTAAACCATGGAATTAATTGAGTAAAAAGAAGTAAATCGGGACGGAAGTAAAATAGTATTGTTCTCATGTCTAAGGCTAGACTATTTCATGTTGTAGATTGTCCAAGCGGAGTAAAGCAAGCTAGTAGAACACGAAGCTAAGGTAAGGGATTACGCTCTTAGTTGTGTATTGATTCTTAATCCTTTGTTAGGATTCCCAATCTCTGTTTTTATAAAGTAAACTATCTGTGTGGCTAGATAGTCTTTTAATAACTATTCCGTTCTGCGAATTGTTCCGTCTTTTGTTATCCCCTCTATTGATATGGTTATTGTTCAATAGGGTTATCATGTGTATGATTGATTTTGTAACCTTGGTGTCCAAGTGAGATGTGTATCTTTTTAAAAGTGATCAAGTAAAGTTTGTAAAGTTAAGCTTTGTTTTGTAAAAGCTCTTTAAAGTGAATTTTTATAATAAGTAAAGTGACTACAGTTATCCATAATCCCGAAACGGATAAGTGGACCCCTTACAGTTATCCATAGTTCTAAGTTGAACATGTGGACCCCTTTGCGTTGCTTGATGAAGTAACGTAGGTTATCATGATATACCGATTTTGGGTGCGGTCAGTAGAAACCCGAGCCCTGGGTACAGCACGTGCTTAATCCCTAAATGAAGTAAAGTAAAGTAAAGAAAAGTAAAGTGTGAGTAAAATGTTGTGTTTTGGAAACTGCCTCTGAAGCCACGTGTTTTCAAGTAATGAATTGTTTTTCATCAAGTAAATGTTTCTTTTCAAACTGAGTGTTAGTTTGATCCTTGAGTTATATCCGTTCATTGTAATTCATTGTTACCGTTCGTTTCGGTCATCTCCTCTTAGTACCCGAGGGGATACCGTATGAACTTACTGGGCATTGTTCGCTCATTCCTTTCATCTTTTTCTCTCTCCAGGTTATAAATAAGCAGATCAAGAGTCGCAAGGTTTGGCGGCTTAGGAGTTATCTTTAATAAAGTTAATTAGTGGTTATGTTTCCGTTACGGTTAAGTTATAAACTTTACTATCCGTTAGTTACCGTTTGAGCTAGTGGTTTGTACTAGCCGTTGTGGATTTGAACGTCGGTTAAAGTTTGAATTGTGGTTATTTGTAGCCGTTGGGCATTCTGATTTTGGGAATTATTCGTATTAAGTTATTATTTAATTGTAGTGAAAAGTTGGGGTGTTACAGTTGGTATCAGAGCCCCGGTTTAAGATTACTTGGGAGACTCAGAATTAGAAGTTAAGACTATTGGGAGAAGTAGTACTTAACTATTATGGGCTTTAGAACTCTGATAAGAACAAAGTACTTTTGGGAAGCACTAATGAAGGGAAGCTGCTATTTAGGGAAACTTTCCGTTTTAGGAAACTTTCTAAGTTAGGAAACTTTCCTTTTATAGAAATTTGCTATTTTAGGAAAGAACCTAAAGGGAGGTTCTAAATGAGGATGAGTATGTACTTGAGTATGGCTTGAGTGATTGATATTTTCTTTTAAGAATGAATTACACTATGGGATGCTTGTGATTTTAATGCTCGTGTGTTTACATTGTAGATCATGGACGGACTGAAGACTATGTTTAGTTCAGTTAAAGAAATAAAAGTTATTTTAAGGTTAAGTTATTTTAAGGTTAAGTTATTTCTTGTCATGTGATTCTTTAAGTTAAACTATGTTTGAGTAAACTTAGTGAATGCGTTAAATTATAGTAACCAGTTCTGTGGGGACGGCCTATAAAAGTATGAAATTCGTTTGAGTACAACGACTAATATAGTTAAAGACCTAAAGTAAGGTCGATGCAGTGAAAGGTCTAAAGTAAGACCGATATATACACATAAATATGTACGTGAAGTTAGTATGAGACCAAGTTAAGTATAGACTCTCGATGAAACAGTAAATTGTGAGGTCAAGTAACCGACCTAGTTAAATCAATTGTCATTAATATGTAAAACCCGTTTTCGTGGTGGGTCATCAATCAGTGATAATTCAATCTTTCTTAACTTCAGATGTCTGGAAGAGGAAGAGGAAACCGTGGAAACGCTCGCAACGCGGGAAACCAAGGTAATGTTGATCCGAACATGGCGAACCTTCTGCAAACGCTGAACCAGACCGTGGCTGGAATCGGACAAGTGGTGAACCAACTAGCACAACCTCAAAACCAACCCCAGCAGGTACCAATGAGAGATTCGCTGGAAATGTTTCAAAGGAGGAAGCCGGACACTTTCTCCGGTACCTCAAAGGAGAAGCCGGAGGACTGGGTTAAGGATATGGAGCACATTTTTGAGACTTTGGAATGTACCACAGAGCAGAAGGTAGTTTTTGCAACATTTATGCTAAGGAGTGCGGCTCGCACTTGGTGGGATGCAGAAAAGAGAGCAGCTTTGGCTAGGGGTGAAGGAAATTTCACCTGGGAAAGGTTTAAAGTAGTATTCAATGAGAAATACTACCCGGCTAGTGTTCGTCACGCCAGAGTGGCAGAGTTTTTGACTTTAACTCAAGGTGACAAGACGGTGGACGAGTATAGTGAAAGGTTCACAGATCTGCTGGAATTTGCACCGACTTTTTTTGACAGCGAGGAACAAAAGGCCAGGAAGTTCGAAGCCGGGCTGAGTGATCGGATTCGATACAGAATCACGCCTCTGCAATTAGCGACGTATGGGTTAGTGCTAGACAGAGCCAGAATTGTAGAAAGGGAGTCGGATGAGTACCTCAACAAGAGGGATGAAAAGAAGACGTATGGAGACAAGTCTACTAATAAAGATTCAGCTGGGAACAAGGGACAGTTCAGCGACCGAGATCGTGACAGTCATGGGAAGCGGAAAGCTGAAGGAAGCTACGATCGTACATCAAACAAGTACCCGAACAGGAATTTTGGAAACCGAACCGCTTACGATAAGGGAAAGGCTAAAGAGCATGGGACCGCCGAAGTATGCGCTGCGTGTGATGGTAATCATAAGGCTGACGCGTGCAAGTACAGAGAAAGGAAGTGCTATAACTGTGAAAAGATTGGGCATCCGCAGTGGAAGTGCCCAGAGCCGAAGAAGAATGCACAAACTCATGGGGTGAAGGCAGAAGATAAAAGTAGGACTGGTGGTCAGGGGCGTGTGTTCACCATGACTGCTAGAGATGCTAGAGCCACAAATGACTTGGTGGCAGGTACGCTTCAGTTATATTCTCGCAACGTATACGCTTTGATTGATTCTGGTGCCACTCATTCTGTGATTAGTTCTAAGTTGGCAAAACAGTTAAAATTGTCACCTAAGGCGTTAGAAGTACCCTTGGTAATTGATACCCCGACTAAGGAGTCGATCCCAGTTACTTCAGTGTTTCAAAGTTGTCCTCTAAGGATAGGCGATAGAGAACTCGAGGTTGATCTTATATGTCTGGATCTTAGTGACTTTGACATCATCCTAGGTATGGACCGGTTGGCTGCGTATCATGCCAAAGTAGACTGCTTTAGAAAAGAGGTGAATTTTGAATTGCCCTCTGGGGAAGGATTTCGTTTTCAAGGGGCGAAACCAAGAGTCCGAACAGGCCTGATTTCCGTAATGAAGGCTCGAAAACTGTTAAGGAAAGGTTGTGAGGGATTTCTTGCGTATGTTGGTGAGTCAAACAAGAAAGAAGTGACCATCGAATCCCTCTCCATAGTAAAAGCTTTCAAGGATGTTTTTCCCGAAGATTTGCCAGGAATACCGCCGGAGCGAGAAGTGGAGTTTTCGATAGATCTAGCACCTGAGACTGCACCGATTTCAAGAGCACCATATAGGATGGCTCCGCCGGAACTTAAAGAGTTAAAGGAGCAGTTACAAGAACTTTTGGACAAGGGCCTGATTAGACCGAGTGCATCACCGTGGGGTGAGCCGGTATTATTTGTAAAGAAGAAGGATGGGTCGATGAGGTTATGCATTGACTATCGGGAGTTAAACCGTGTGACAATTAAGAATAAGTATCCTTTGCCAAGGATCGATGATTTGTTTGACCAACTCCAAGGTGCATGCTATTTCTCTAAGATTGATCTACGTTCTGGTTACCATCAGTTAAGAGTGAAAAAGGAAGATGTAGCAAAGACGGCTTTTAGGACAAGGTATGGACACTACGAGTTCTTAGTAATGCCGTTTGGGCTGACGAATGCGCCTGCTGTGTTCATGGAGCTTATGAATAGAGTATTTCAAGAATATTTGGACAAGTGCGTAATAGTATTCATCGATGACATCTTGGTGTATTCGAAATCAAAAGAGGAGCATGAAGAACATTTAAAATTAGTACTCCAGATTTTAAGGGAACAAAAGTTGTATGCCAAGTTTAAGAAGTGTGAATTCTGGTTTGAGGAAGTAGCGTTTTTGGGACATGTGGTATCTAAGAATGGGATAGCAGTTGACCCTGCAAAGGTTGAGGCTATAGTTAATTGGGAGAGACCAACTTCTGTTAGTGAGATAAGGAGCTTTTTGGGTTTAGCAGGGTATTACCGTAGGTTCGTGGAAGGGTTTTCGAAGTTATCTCTACCATTGACCAGGTTAACCACAAAAGGGACAAGATTTGTGTGGTCAGACGATTGTGAGAAGAGTTTTCAAGAATTGAAAGGGCGATTGGTGTCTGCGCCTGTTCTTACGTTACCAACAAACAGTGATGGCTTCGTGATCTATAGTGATGCTTCATTGAAAGGTTTGGGTTGTGTGTTGATGCAAAATGATAAAGTGGTGGCTTATGCGTCTAGGCAACTCAAGAACCACGAGAAAAACTATCCTACCCACGATTTGGAGTTAGCGGCCGTGGTGTTTGCATTGAAAATTTGGAGACACTATTTGTATGGGGTACCATGTGAAATTTACACCGACCATAAAAGTCTTAAGTACATTTTCACTCAGAAAGAGTTGAATATGAGGCAAAGGAGATGGCTAGAGTTACTTAAAGATTATGATTGCAAAATCTTGTATCATCCTGGGAAGGCCAATAAGGTGGCAGATGCATTAAGCAGAAAGAACCATGGAACATTAGCGACTATGATTTCTAAGGGGGTAAGTGAATTGAGAGATAGTGAAATAGTAAAGCTAGAGGTTAAAGTTAAAGGCTATTTGGCTCCGTTGAGTGTCCAACCAACATTGTTAGTGAGAATCAAGGAAGCTCAGAATGTGGATGACGAGTTGGAAGCGATTCACAAGGTTATCAGTAAGAAGGGGATGATAGACTTCCGTGTTAGCGACGACGAGATCATGAGGTATCGATCAAGGATTTGGGTGCCTAATAATGATAGTATCAAGAGGGAAATTCTTGAAGAAGCTCACTGTTCAAGGTTTTCGGTTCACCCTGGGAGTACTAAGATGTATAAGGATCTAAAGGAATCCTTTTGGTGGAACAATATGAAGAGTGAGGTGGCGGAATTCGTTTCTAAGTGTTTGGTGTGCCAGCAAGTGAAAAGTGAACACCAGAAACCCGCGGGACTACTACAATCGTTACCTATTCCAGAGTGGAAGTGGGAACACATCACTATGGACCTGGTGATTGGACTTCCCAAGACGTTGAAGGGTCATAACGCAATTTGGGTAATAGTGGATAGGCTCACTAAATCGGCTCACTTTCTAGCAATCAAGGTGACTGATTCGTTGGAGAAGTTAGCTAAGTTGTACGTGGATGAGATCGTAAGGTTACATGGGATACCGGTCTCTATAGTGTCAGACCGAGATGCGAGGTTCACATCGAATTTTTGGAAGAGTTTACAGAAAGCGTTAGGGACGGAATTAACTATGAGTACAGCATTTCACCCTCAGACAGACGGACAGTCAGAAAGGACGATTCAAACTCTCGAAGACCTACTGAGAGCAACGTCGTTAGATTGGCAAGGAGCGTGGGATGATCATCTACCACTAGTGGAATTTGCCTACAACAACAGTTACCACTCTAGTATTGGAATGGCACCGTATGAAGCTCTTTATGGGCGGAAATGTAGATCGCCTGCGTGTTGGGATGAAGTAGGCGAGAGAAAGTTAACTGGACCCGAGATTGTTCAAGTAACGGCGGATAAAGTTCAACAGATTCGCAAGTGGTTGTTAACTGCACAGAGTAGGCAGAAATCGTATGCGGATAATCGAAGGCGCGATCTGGAGTTCCAAATACGAGATTCTAGAACGAATAGGAGCGGTAGCCTATAAGTTGGCTCTACCTCCTGTACTGTCTGGTGTGCACAATGTGTTTCACGTGTCGATGTTGAGAAAATACGTAGCTGACCCGAGCCACGTCATAGAGTACAAACAGTTACGTTTTCGTGAAGACTTGAGTTATGATGAAAAGCCGGTAAAGATAGTAGACCGTAAAGATCAAGTTTTGCGGAAGCGAGTGATTCCGTATGTAAAAGTGCAATGGAGCAATCACACGGAAAGAGAAGCCACGTGGGAGCTCGAAAGTGAAATGCGTGATATGTATCCCGCTTTGTTCGAAGATTAAGGTACGTTTAGTTTGGAGGACCAAACTCTTTTAAGGGGGTAAGAATGTAATAACCCGAACTTACCTTTCTATTTTATTTATCTTAAACTCTTAATTATTAATGGGCCAAACTTTAATAATTAGTTTTAGTTTAGTTATTAGGTCAAAGGTAGAAAGCCCAATTCATTAACTAAGAAGGATTAGGAATCCAATTTAAATTAAGGATTTGGGAAATATAAATACCCTCTCTTAAAACCTAAACCCATTATTGTTTCCACCGCCAAGAAGAAAGACGGGAAGAGGGAAGGGAGGCGCAGAACAGATTCGCAGAGAGAGAGAGGGAGAGCCGGTGGAGGAGAAGAAAAGAGAGGGAGGATCGATCTCACAAAGGTAATCCTAGAACCCTTAAACCCTTCTCTTCATCTTTATTAATCAAACTATTGGATTAAGAAACCCTAAGTTAGTGATTGTTCAACTAGGGCTTTGATCAATTCGGGGTAGAAATCAAAAAGCTGTGGTGTGTACGTGTGTGTCTGAAGTTGTGGGTGTGTTCAGATGGTGGGTGTGTGTGTCTGAAGTCATGGTGTGTTCAGAGTGGTGGGTGTACCAGAGTGTGTGTGAATCAGAGTGGTGGGTGTGTCTGTCAGTGGGTGTACTCAGTAAGTGTGTGCAGAAAGTGTGAAATCAGTGTGTGTAATTTGTGTAGTGAAATTGAGAATTGGGGATTGACTAATAAAAACCCTAGGGGTGTTGTAGTCATTCGTAAAGTTATTGGTTAACTAGGAAAGAGGTGATAGATGACTAAACCATGGAATTAATTGAGTAAAAAGAAGTAAATCGGGACGGAAGTAAAATAGTATTGTTCTCATGTCTAAGGCTAGACTATTTCATGTTGTAGATTGTCCAAGCGGAGTAAAGCAAGCTAGTAGAACACGAAGCTAAGGTAAGGGATTACGCTCTTAGTTGTGTATTGATTCTTAATCCTTTGTTAGGATTCCCAATCTCTGTTTTTATAAAGTAAACTATCTGTGTGGCTAGATAGTCTTTTAATAACTATTCCGTTCTGCGAATTGTTCCGTCTTTTGTTATCCCCTCTATTGATATGGTTATTGTTCAATAGGGTTATCATGTGTATGATTGATTTTGTAACCTTGGTGTCCAAGTGAGATGTGTATCTTTTTAAAAGTGATCAAGTAAAGTTTGTAAAGTTAAGCTTTGTTTTGTAAAAGCTCTTTAAAGTGAATTTTTATAATAAGTAAAGTGACTACAGTTATCCATAATCCCGAAACGGATAAGTGGACCCCTTACAGTTATCCATAGTTCTAAGTTGAACATGTGGACCCCTTTGCGTTGCTTGATGAAGTAACGTAGGTTATCATGATATACCGATTTTGGGTGCGGTCAGTAGAAACCCGAGCCCTGGGTACAGCACGTGCTTAATCCCTAAATGAAGTAAAGTAAAGTAAAGAAAAGTAAAGTGTGAGTAAAATGTTGTGTTTTGGAAACTGCCTCTGAAGCCACGTGTTTTCAAGTAATGAATTGTTTTTCATCAAGTAAATGTTTCTTTTCAAACTGAGTGTTAGTTTGATCCTTGAGTTATATCCGTTCATTGTAATTCATTGTTACCGTTCGTTTCGGTCATCTCCTCTTAGTACCCGAGGGGATACCGTATGAACTTACTGGGCATTGTTCGCTCATTCCTTTCATCTTTTTCTCTCTCCAGGTTATAAATAAGCAGATCAAGAGTCGCAAGGTTTGGCGGCTTAGGAGTTATCTTTAATAAAGTTAATTAGTGGTTATGTTTCCGTTACGGTTAAGTTATAAACTTTACTATCCGTTAGTTACCGTTTGAGCTAGTGGTTTGTACTAGCCGTTGTGGATTTGAACGTCGGTTAAAGTTTGAATTGTGGTTATTTGTAGCCGTTGGGCATTCTGATTTTGGGAATTATTCGTATTAAGTTATTATTTAATTGTAGTGAAAAGTTGGGGTGTTACAGTATGTATATATGTATACACACATATTACGACCAGGGTTGCACGATTCGTAGTTCGTCCGATTCGAATTCGCGATACGAATACGCGATTCGTTCAACCCATGGAATCCGATACTTATTACAATTATTGCGATTCGCGAATTCACAATATTAGTACGTATGATTTAAATAAATATTTAAAAAATATATAATACTAATAAACTTACTTCTCATAGAAAATCAACTTAACGTTCTATTACATCATCGAAAAAACACCAAAAAGAAACATTCATGCTGAGAAACTGTAATAGCACCTATGAGCAGCTAGCTACACCTTTTCTTTCCCTTTCGTGGGTTTGTGAGAATAGCCTTCGGAACCCGAAATTTGTAGCTGTAGTTATATGAACGTTGTGGCTTGTGGCTTTTCAGCTTTCAATAGTTGGTTGAAGTCATCCTTGAAAACATATCAAGAGTTAATGTACCATATCTTTTATTGCAGCAATGACTTTTCAGTTTTAGAGGATATTAATGGCGAATTCTAAGAGATTTTTTAAGGTATTCGAGCACGAATCGAAGATAACGATTCGTGAATTCCACCGTATCGATTCGGTATCGAATCGCGAATCGATACCTGCGAATCGATACGCGATTCGAGGCTATCCGGAGAGTATCCTGCAACCCTGATTACGACTACTTGCTTGAGCGTATTCATTAATCTTTATCTTCACTGAATTATGGGACGGAGGGAGTATGTACATCCTAAGAGTATATTCTTCTATGCAAGACAATTGACTTGTAAATGAACCAATTGTCGCAAAGATAAATGCCTCAAATGGTTCTTTTTAACATTTTCATGGAAAATATGGAGCTAACAGACGATAAAATATGCAGAGCTCTATCTTATTAAATACGGAGTATGTCCCTTAAGGCTTAAGGGACTTATACAACCCTTGCAACGTTTGTAGCCTTGTAGGTGTTGCAGTTTCTTCGACCCACTTCAGGACACAATCAACCCCGCCCAAAATAAACTTGTTCCCATATGAAGACAGAAATTGTCCCATAAAAACTCATTCCTGAAATAGCAAATAACTTCACCTCCAAGATAGGTTCCAAAAGCATTTCATCCTTTATAGTGATGTTCCCCATTCTTTTGACAACGGTGAAAAGCTATCACATAACTCCAACGCATCTGGTTACATGGTTGGCTACTAGAAATTAAATTGCCAAACCTTTTCATCTTGTTCCATAAGGATTTAGCGATTTTGAAGAAAACCTTGATAAACAGGTGATAAAATCCAGCATGACCCAGGAAATTCCTAACCGCTTTTACTAAGGTGGTGGAGGCTATTTATCTATAACTTCAAATTTCGCCCTATCCACCTAAATTCCCTAAGAAGAGATCTTACGACCAAGAACAATGCCTTCCTTCACCATGGAGTGGCACTTTGCCAGTTACGCACTAAATTAAAGGTCTGAAAATGACTCAATGATAAGAAGGATCGTAGGAAATTCTAAGAGGTTCTGGCAACCTTCGGAAAAAAAGAGGATTGAGTCATCCACAAATTGCAGGTAGGACACCATATGGCATACTCCCTCCGTCCCATTTTAATCTTCAAAAAGATTTGGGCACAAGAATTAAGGAGAGCTATGTTTTTATTATAAAATATAAAAAGTGGTGTACAGTGTTGTGAGTACAGAAAGTGAGTAGGAGAGAGAAAGTGGGGTAGAAAATAGTTAGTGGATAGTTGTTGTGAGTATGACGTTGGAGCCCACTGAATAAAGAAGTTTTAAAAACTTTCATTTTTGGGTTTTTGAAGTATAAAATGGGACACCCAAAAGGGAAGTTTTTGAAGCATATAATGCGCAGGGAGTATGTATTTTTGCACAAAAGGAACACGAGTGGATATGATCATCTTCTGAATGGATACTGATATAATGACAGTTCCATTATTTGCTTCACTAAAGAAAGCAACATCAAAAAACAGAAGATCACCCCTTGTCCACATTGTATTATAATAGAACAAATCACCAATGAAGAAGCCAAGAATGTAAAAAGAACAACCTGGAGAGCAGCAGGGCCAACCCTCCATGTATCAACTTGCCATTTGACTTGTCCACCAGCTTTTGTAACCCGTTCTCTCTCCTCAAGACAACTTGCGACATGATCCTACTGAATAAAGATTTGTTAGTTTGGTAGTTGTAAAATATTTATGCAAGTACAGAAAGATGTCGACGTTGAAGAAAGAAATCAAACAAAACATTTTGCCTCTACAAATCTTTAGATGATGAAAAACAAGTTGGCACTCACCTTTGTTAGAGTATAGGAGCAGCCACCACGACATAAAATTGCTCTGCAATCACCCGCATTGGCAGCAAAAAGTTTGTTTCCAACTATAAGAACAACGATGGCAGTACAACCAGGGTGCCAGTCTTTCTGTATAAACCCCTTTCGTTTGCGATAAGATTCCAATTCAATTCTAAATGAAGCATCTGTCTGAATGAACGCTTCAATAAGTGCATAAGACGGACTGCATTTTTTATAGATATGATTAAGAATTCAATTAATTTTTGAAGAAGCAAATATGTGGGGGTAGATAAAAATAAAAAGGGACTGAAAGTGCATCTACCTTCTCGATGAACTCAGACTGTGCAGAAGTCTTGGTAGTGCTCTAGCTGAAAATTCAGCAGCTGCTGCACCTGTATGCGTTAAATGCCAATGAAATGGTAGTCAATAAATGCATTTATATCATTCCAATGTTTTGACAACAAGCTAAATGAAAACTGTCTCCATAACACTAAAACAGCATTTTGGTAGCATATCAATTGGAATGCGAAAGATGCAGAGTATTGTTAAGGATGTCGCGTTTAATCATAATGAAAATTTGCTCAAAACAAATAAGTGTTTGAAGAACTAAAACTAAGACAATTATCATTTGCTTGGACAAATTGAGTTTTCATAAGTACCCTTTTATTCCAAATCG
>JAOWBW010000277.1:1272615-1355106 GCA_026119855.1 Campanula takesimana
TGGCTACATATGTTTAATGGACTGTGATTTGTCAAAACAAGTGTCGAGAGACCATTAAGAAATGACTATCAGGTAGCAGTTCTGTACTCTAACAAGAGTTTATGGATTTAGACATTAATTATCTTGTTATAAAGAAAAGAGTACAACATGAAGAAAGGGATACAAACTTATAGAAACAAACTCTATTTAGAGGATCCATTTATGAAAGAGTTATCATCTTCAGTGTTTCACGAGCATTTTGCTCATATGGGTGTAACAACTTTTTGATAACATTTAGTATAGTGGGAGTTTGTGTTGTTCTTTCATTAATTGTTCTATTACTTAAAGTTTTGATCTCATTTGGTTAAGTTGGACTAGTTGGAAGAATATGTATATATCATTATGATTCCATGCTACACATCTATATTTTGATCTATGTCATTTAGTTGGATTGTATACGTGATTATTGTGGGTTTAGTTGCGAATCAATTACAACGACTGCCCCTTTAGTCCTATACTTGTATGGCTAATGGACGAGATTGTTATAATGACAATAAAGTGCGCACATAAGGGTTGTCATTTATGTTATGATCATAAATTAAAGGAAGGACTTTGTTTTGCAACCCAAGTGGGAGATTGTAAGGACATGGCTTGCAACACAAGTCATTTAGACTTCCATTCATAAAGTTATGATTATAAATTAAATTATAAAGTATAGTTGATAATAAAATGTGTAGAATTTCCTGGATATATATTACCTAATTGTGATGGGCAAAAGGGTAATTTATTATCATAAAGCTTGAAAGGGTGTGGTCCCTAAATGAAATGTCACCAAGTCTACTATATAAAGGGCATTCCATCAACCCTTAAAGACTACTTGATTATTCATTAGTACCTCTCCATAAATCTTCATTAAGTGTTAAGAAGTAAAGAAAGACATTTATCATTTAGAAGAGCATTCCCTACATCTCTTCTTATTCATTTCTCCCTACATCATCCATGGATTCAACAGGTTTGTTCTTAAACGCTTCCGCTTCATCTCTTCCTCAATCCTATTCTAAAGTGAGTGTGGCATTCAGGGATTAAAATTGTTCCAACAGCTTATATATATTACAATTAAAATACGCATCTTTTCTATATAAAATGAGGGACATCAAATATATAATGTTAAAAAAATATGAACAAGATATTTAAAACAACTCTAATTATTAAGTACTATCTCCGTCTCAGCTCAATGTGCACTTTTACTGTTCATGTGGTCAATTCATTCGAACTTTGACAATTATTTTGTGAAAATCTAGCTATTATTATACAATTTTAAAAGTTATTATTGTTTTATTGTTACAAATAGTATCAATAACATCTTTCAAAATTGCATAGAGATACATAAATTTTCATAAAATTAAGCTTAAAGTTCAGTCAAATTGACCAAAAAAATCAAACAGTGCACATTAAGCTGGACGGGGCATTTAAAAAAATACAGACAAGATCAAGTGTGAGCCTGATCTGGATATCTGAGGTCCATTTACAACCTCAAATATCCATTATCCACAATTGTAAAATTTCTGACCATTCTGCCCTTTGGAAAAAGTTTGGATATCTGAGGTTGATTTTGCCATTGTAGTATGATCAATTATCAAATTTAATCATCAAGCTGTCTTTTTCAATTAATTCTTCCATTTCACCCCCATTTAATTTTATAATTTTGCGAATTTTAAATACAGAAGCACAAATATTAGGTTGGATAATCTAGACGTGTCCAATCCGGTGTTAGAAATTTAACATGGAACCAACCGGAACCGGCCCGGCTAACCGGCTATAACGGTTAAGGTTAGGCGGTTAACCGGTTAACCCGGCTAACGGTTAAACAGCCTATTTTTAACCTTTTTAAAAAAAAACTGAAAATGTAAAAAAGTGACTTGAAATCTGGAAATTTAACTGAAATGTCAAAAAACTAACGGAAAATTTGAATAAACTGGCTGAAGTCCTTACAAAGTAACTGGAATCGTTAAAAATCTGACTGGAAATATGAAAATAAGTTAAATCACTGACTAATTCTGGAAATTTAACTGAAAATCTTCTATTCTTGTCTTTCGGGATGCTTTGTTGTAATATGCCTCTTGAATGTACCGTACCCACCACCTTTTCTAAAGATGTACGTCATTCCACAATACTTGCAAGTGAATTTGTGTGTGGGCGTAGTGGGCGCCATGTACAAGCCATCTTCGTTGAGTGGTGTGATTGTAAAATGCCTCCCAATAATAGTAAATTGTCCCACCCTCTCATTGTTTGAATTGGAAGCCATTTCGTTAGAAAGTTAACGAAAAAAGTAATAACTTGGGGATGTTTGATTGTAGAGAAAGATTTATATTGTAGAGAAAGGGTTTGTGAGGTAGTAGTGTGAAAAAATAGTGAGGAGGGGGGGGTATTTATAGTTAAATTGATGGAATTCTCAGCCAAGTTAAAAAATAGCCGTTGGGGGACCAAACTGACATAATTCCAAGTGGTGGACCACAATGTGCAGAACAGAAACTCAGAAAATTCAAAAAAAAAAAAAGGCCTGGGCTGGGTCTTTCTTGGACTGGGCTGGGCTTGGGTTGGCGGTTGGCGCCTTGGCGGGCTGGAGCTGGAGGAGGCCCGAGCTGGAGGAGTTGTGGGCGGTGGGCCAACAGCCTACTGGGCCGCTTAGTTAATATACTTGGGCCTTGGGCATTTTTCCTTTTTTCCTTTGGTTTGGGTTTGGCCCAACGAAAAAATTATATTTAAGTTTTTTTTTTTTTTTTTGGGACAGAAAGTTAATAAACTTGTAAAATGTAATTATTTTTTTTTCAAAAATCTTTAAAAATATGTTAGCATTTAAATGAAACCCAAAAGATTTTTTTTGAGCTTTTTCAAAAAATACTCAAGAAATATAGTGTATTTTTTTAAAAAGGGACGGTACCCTTAAATTTTATTAATTAAAATTAAAATTACAAAGAGGGGGACAACCAACCTTGCCTTTTATAATTAAGGGAGGACATAATGGAACCTTTACCTCAACTTAACTATTACAATGAAACTAAAATAAAACTATTGTAAACATTAAAAATATAAAAACTTTCTAATTGCCTTCCCCTTCCGAACTTCCCATAGACCCTTCCAGTCGTATTGATATCGTGGATCTGTATATCCTCTTCATAAGGCATGTCTTGCTCTCTCTTTTCCGCTCTAATCCAATCACCAGTAAGAGTTGATTTTCCAAATTATCAACCGTTAGTTGTGAACGTCTTGGATCCAAAACATTTCCTCCCACGCTAAATGCCGATTCGACCGCCACCGTTGAAGCGGGAGCGGCTAAGACTTCTTTTGCAATTAAAGAGAGTATGGATAACTTTCATGCCTTTGTGCCCACCACCTCAAAACGTCAAATTTTGAATTATTTGAAGTGTTTTGTACATAATCAAAATTGGAGTTGAAATATAATTCCAACTCGTAAGGAATGGTAGAAGAAGAAGAAGAAGAAGAAGCCATTCTAAGATGTTTTGAGGAAAATAAGTCGTCAAAAAATCCATATGGATTGAAAGTGAGCCCACCATCTTCTTGTGTAGATCTTGATTAGTATGAGCCCACCATCTTCTTGTGTTGAATATCTTGATTAGTATATGAGGGTTATAAAGAGTTGTTGTTGAGAAAGATTTCCATTACTTGAACAACTAATTATAAAGAGTCACCAAATCCTGTTTTGTATTTTGAACAATAATCGCCGGGCTTTCATGTACTCCGTCCCATTTGGGTATAAATTCTCATAATAAAACTTTACTATCGCCTTTAGGTTGTCCAATGTAACACGGGGATCAAATAATTTTGCAACAAAAATAGAGACGGAATAGTATCAAAATATTTTAGCCACTTTACCCTCATTTCAATAATGCTTGGGCCCAAAACGTCGCAACTTGCTAGCATGTTAAAACTTCGAACAATTGCACCACATTGCTCAAGTACCAAAAAAGAAGTTGGATAATAAACTCCCGACAAAGCCTCGTAGCGGTAAAGAAAATCTTTAATAATTGGCATAAATTAATGCAAGCGTTCCAATGATAAGCAAATAAAGGGATGTCCGTACCCAAATGAAGAAAAAATTCCATGAGAAGCTCTTTATACTCAAAACCATCATTTAACATTGTATAGGTGGAATTCCACCTAGTCGGAACATCCATAGAAAAATATTTTTCATTTAAACCCTTACTTTTCAAAAATTGATCCATTTTCTTGTAACTATTTTTTTTTGCAATAAAAACGAGAGCATCTCTAATGGGTTTAACATATGTATCCAACGCATCCAAAACCGTCTTTAACACATAAATTAATTATATGACATAAACATCTTATATGAAAAAACTTACCCCCAAGTGACGGTTGACAAATAAGCTTCAACTCTGGTATACTAGCGGTATTAGCACTAGCGTTGTCAAATGAAATAGTGAATATTTTTTGAATAAGACCATACTTTGCCAAAACGCCGTGCAACTTTCTACAAATAATTTCCGTGGAATGAGGTGGTTCAAAACTATCATATGCAATTAATCTTTTTAGATAGTCCATGAATTATCTATCCAATGGCATGTAACACCCAAATAACTATTTCTAAGCCAATGATCACTCCAACCATCGGCACAAATTGAAACTCTATGATTTAATTTTGCTAAATCCTCAATTAATTTTAATTTATATTCCGACACCACCATTTTAATATCGCGTACTAGAGTCGACCGTGGCACTTTATGACCGGATGGATTTAAAGACAGTCTAATAAAATTTTGAAAAAAATCATCATCCGTAAAATTAAAAGGAAGCCCTTTAACACACACAAATTTGGCCAACTCTTTCCTATAAAAGATATTATTAAATTTAAATAATATCGAAGACGTACCTTGGCCTTGACCTTGAGCAATTGGATTGAATTGTAATTGAGATTGATCGCCCTCAATCCCAAGTTTTTCGGGATGTTTTGATGACATATGCGCGTTCATTGACCCATACCCTCCACCCTTTTTAAAGCCGTACCATTTTGGACAATAGTTGCATTGCGCTTTGAAATGGATATGGTCATTGGGGTCAATTTGTATTTTTTGGAAATGGATGGCAAAAATGTCGGATCTAGATTCTCGTGGTTGACGTTGTTGTGCTTGTCCTTGTCCGCGACTCCGACCACCTCGACCTCGACTCGGCCGCCTCTACTACTTTGACTTTCAACAACATTTTCTTCCGTCCCTTGCTCATTTTGATTTTCAACAAAGGGTTTCCTCAAAAAATTGATCAAAATCTTGGTTTTGGGAGGTAAAAACATGAGACTTGCCAAGATTTCGAGATGATGACATTTTTTTAACTGAAATCTGGAAAACTAACTGAAAAAATTTAACTGGAAAATGTCAAAAACTGACTGGAACCGTTAAAAAATTGACTGGAACCGTTAAAAAACTGACTGGAAGTCTGAAAAAAACTAACTGAAAACTGATAAACTAACTGGAACCGTTAAAAAACTGACTGGAATTCGTTAAATATCTGACAGGAATCTGGAAACTAACTGGAATCTGTTAAATAACTGACTGGAAACTAACTGAAATTTGAAAATTAACTGGAGTCTTTGAAGAGTAGAGAGAGAAATATGGAGAGAAGTAGGTAGGGTAGAATTGTGGGAAAAGATTGGGAGGAGGGAGGGGATATTTATAGTATCAAAAAACTGGAAAAAAACTTTTTTTTTTCTGCATTATAGCCGTTTTTGGTCAGAAAAGTAACGGCCAAAAACTGACAAACTCCGTTTTGGACCTTTCTGGTCAACTAGCCGTTGGGAGGGGCCACACTGGCATTTCTGGAAAAACCGGTTTAACCGTTAACCGCCGGTCTAACCGCCGGTCCAACCGGTTACTTAACCGACGGTTATAACCGCCGGTTTACCGGTTTGTGTAATCTCTAACCTTAACCGGACCGGCCCCATCCGGTTAACATCCGAAACGGTTGGCCGGTTAACCGGTTGGCCGGTTTTGACCGGTTTTGACCGGCCGGTTAACCGCCGGTTAGCCGGTTCCGGTGGAGAATTGGACACGTCTAGGATAATCAATCTAACTCATTTGATATCTTTTATGTATCCGATCATTGTTTTTTTCTACTTCTTTATTAGATCGGATAGGTGGTTAGTTTATCATCCAAAATCATAATAGTATATATTTTTCAATGTAAAATAATGGTGGTTCCTATCAATTATTCAAGCCATTCAATGCAATATTTTCAATTTTTTTGGGTTAATTGCAATTTGGTAACCTGTGTTTGTATTACTTTTGCAATTTGGTTCCTAATTTTGTAAATGTTGCAACTCGATTCCTGTGTTTGTCATTGTGTTGCAAATTGATATAAAAACTAACAAAATGTTAGTTTTTTGACCGAAAAACAGTCATGTGCATATCACATGACCTTCTTAAGGGTATAACTGTTATTTCAAGCGCAATGATGCAAGACACGTGTGTGTTATGTGTAAATAAGGGCAGGTCCGTTATCACCTTCTTCATTAAACTTCATTAAACGACAACAACATCACCATTCCTCCATTAATGGTGAAATTAACTCACACAATAAATACCAAATTCCTCAATTTTCTCCTTCCAAACTGAGCAATTCCCTTTAACTCATCTAGCCATTAAACATACACTAGAAATGACAATTATACTCTTAAAATGTCATGTTATATGCACATGATTGTTTTTCCAATAAAAAAACTAATAACTTTTGTTAGTTTTTATATCAATTTGCAACAAAATGACAAACACAAGAACCGTATTGTAAGAAATACGAATACGGGAACCAAATTGCAAAAGTGATACAAACACATGTTACCAAATTGCAATTTGCCATTTTTAAAAAAAAAAAATCTTTACTGTTAAAGTACTTTCCCCATCTCATGATCGGCACAAAATTGGTGGTAGATAGGAATTTTAGAGTATTATATTAAAAAGTAATAATTGTAGAGCACGTGTTGTGAATATAAAAAGTAAGATATGAGAGAGAAAGTGAGGAGTGAATAGTAAGTAAATATATTGTTGTTATGAGTATGACAAGTAAGTCTCATTGAATTAAAAATATTTCAAAAAAAAATAAAATCTATTTTGAGTAGTGTGACAATTTATCCTGGGGTAGACGAATAGACATGTCCGTTTTGAATTGCCAAAAATAATTGAATGAGAATAGTAACTCTATCAACACTAATCAAAAGTACCTAGTATTTGCAATTATACGGAGTATATGCATGCCGAAGGTGCACTGGTCTTTAAAATGAAACAATTTAAATTTCAAATGGAAGAAGTATTACACAATGCAATTAAGCTTCTCAACAGATTTAATTTATGCCCATATCTGAACCCAGCACGTTATAATATATTTTATTTATTTATTTTTGTTTTCAGCTATCCATTTGTTTTCAGTTTTATTTTTCTATTTTTTATTCTCCAATCCTTATCTGTATGTTTCAGGGTGGAATCTGATTATTAATTAAATGGATAGTAATGGAAATAACGGAAAATCAAATTCAACTTCCACTTTTGCCATTGTGATAACGATGTGAGAAAGAGAAAGGGCGAGTGAATGATGAAAAACAAAGGAAGAAGAAGAGTATAGTAATAGAAATAAATTTATACTCCCTCTGTCCCAGAAAGATAGTCCACTTTGGATTTTTGACGGTCAACATATGTGAACTTTGACTAAAGATTATTATTAATCTAATCATCCCAATGAAATTTTAAAATTTGTCACTGATAAATCACTTGATGATTAATCAATAACAAGTTTTAGAATTTCACAAGGATGGTTAGATTGACATTTATATTTAGTCAAAGTTCACTTGTATCGACCATCAAAAGTCAAAAGTGGACCATCTTTCTGGGTCGTAGGGAGTATATTTGAATAGTCAAAAGACAAAATTTTGCATGAGACGGTCTTGCACATGAGACGGAGTTTGTTGAGAGAGTAATAGTCTGTCCTTTATAGGGAGGGTGGGGCAAGTCCATTTCTTCTCTCACCGAGATCCGTTTCATGTATGTGATACCGTCTCACACAAGACTTCCTCATAGTTTTGCTCATAGTCAAATCGGACTAACATTATAGAATGGAGGGAGTATTCAATTGGATGGATAAAAACAACTCAAAAATGAAAGGTATTCTTTAAGGATGGCCAGAAATGAATACACATTCGATTGAGACGGAGTGTAGCACCAAAAAATAAGGCAATTTCCTCAATTGACTTATACTCCCTCCATCCCATTCTTCCCAATGTTTTTTTTTTTTTTTTTTAATACAAAAGCATTTTGAGCAATAAATTCAAGTTAATTTAATAATTTTAATTTTAAGATAATTTAAATTTGTTATTGATACACCACTATAAATACTATCAATATCTTTTAGATATTCATTCGAATAATTAAATTAAATTAAAATTATTCTTTTCAAAGCACATTTCTACCACCAAAAAGAAAAATAAGAAAATTATTTTGGGTGGGATGGAGGGAGTATTCTAAAAGAGAAAAAAAAAAGCTAGCTATGTGTATCTATCTAATACAGGAAACATGGACCACAAAATGGAGATTCATGTAGAAAAACAGAGACGGATAATCCCATACTAAAGTTTAAGTTGAGTATAAATAACCTAGTTTCTCACACCATTAATCATATTTGACTTAACTACCTAAAAAATACCAAACTCTATCACCCCCTGCAATTCATTAACAGCGTTAAATAAAGAATGTGTTTTACTTATTTGTACATTACTCGTGCAAAGTAAAATTACACCAAAACCACTTCATTATTTATTTAGAATTGCGACACGTATTAATGGGGTTTTACTCTAATGGCACTTAGAGCGTAGCCTCTTTCGATTTCTAAGCAAATTGTAGTCAGAAGTTTTCCGAATAAAAATTATACATACCTGGTCTTAGAGCTAACTCCACCATTCTGACAAGGCTCTTTTCAGATGAATAATAATGTCCGTGTTCTTCACTTTGAGAGGCCCGAGACTCAGGTTCTTCAGTGCCAAATGGACAATTTAGCGAAATGCTTCATTTCGTAAATAATAATGTACGGATGGGGTATGTAAAACAGGCTCCAAGATTCAATTAATCCACTATTTCGCCTAGTTTCAAGTAACTTTCGATTATTTTTTCCTGCGAAAAATCAGTAAAGTATCCGTCCCCAACTCTCAGACCTTCTTCCAAAGCAAGCTGTTCAACTTTCTGCTGAACTTGATCACCCCCAACATTACTCGGGTCCATTAAATTACAAGCTACCTCAATAACATCATCATGAACAAGTGCCATAGATTGGACTGACGGAAGCCCACCTCCTCTTTCACTTACCCTTTTTGCAATTTTACGAACAGAAGAAATATCAGTTGAGAAGACGGGGATGTTGTAATTATCTACCCATTTAGTTGCTCCTATTACAACTACACCTTTGGCTTGAACTGTTTCTGACGGTCCGTCATCAGGTTGTAGTGAGAGAGTTTCTGCTGTTAATCCACCTGACCACATGTTTCCACTTTGATTAGGCTTGAAATACCCGAGTTCTCTTCTGATTGAATCGAGTGACCTTCCCTCTTTATGAGCTGCTCCATATAAATATGCGGGGACTGCAGGCTAAGTTCAAGATTGTTATTAAGATATTTAACATTTGTAATAACTAATAACTTAAGTGTGATTGTCTGTCAAAAAGCTCAAATGCCTGATTAGAAAACTTTGAAAAACTAGAATAACCACATTCATTTTCTTTTACCAGTTTATCACTCTAAATCAATTTATGCTGTTGAAACTGAATTTAAGGTTCTACTCCTCCAATCCCATAACAATGTACCCATTTTTCCATTTTGGGTGTCCCACGGGAAAGTACCATTTTCCCAAAAAGGAAAACATATAATCCACTTTCTCTCTCGTTCCAACTCACAACAACTATCCACTTACTATTCCCTACCCCACTTTCTCTCTCCTTTCCAACATTTGTCCTTAATTCCCGTTCCTGAAAGCAAATGCGTATTTTGTTATAGGACGGAGGGAGTATATAGACAATGCATTGAAACCTTCTTCAATGCGTTGATGTTCACTAGAAATATAAAAACAAGAAAACCTTCTCTCTCTTCTTTTTTTTTTCTTTTTTGAAAGACAAGAAAACCTTCTTTAATACTTATCACTAGAATTATCAAAAAATAATCTTAATCCAACTCCATTTGAACGAAACATAGGACAAGTATGCCCATTATTTAATAAACTAACGGATCTTATAGAATCTTCATTCGTATTGGAATTGGCTTATACTCATTTAACAAAGTGTTGCCAAATTGTAATAGAAGAGCTCAAGCAAACTTGATGAATTACATGACAAGTCGGGAGTGAATTATTTCAACCAAGCTGTGTGAATTAAGCTTTTCAACTGTTTAGACTTGCATCTCAGACAAAAATCCGCCATTAAATTATAAAACCCCATAGCATCTAAAGTTTAGTCATTAATGGGCAATAGTCTTCATTTTTCATCTAGTACGAAGAAAGTTGTACCTAACTTGCAGGATTTCAGCTTAAAAGCTGAAACAAACACTCTAAAGTCAGCCAAATTTCAGTCTAAAGCCAAAAGCCAACCCGAAAGGAAAAAAAAAATAAAACTGCAACAAACAGTCACTCGTGGTTGTTTCCACTTACTTATATGCTAAAAGTCAATAAGATTGGTACAAACTCGTGAAGCATTAGAAACACCAAAGTGTAAGCCTCTCTTTACATGCTTATTCAGTTCAATGACGAACCGAAGGAGACAATGGCTAATTAAGACAATTATTATATCTGCAATTTTCCCTTCTCAATTATTTTCTTTCAATTGCATCCACAGATACATGCCTATGACAAAATAAATAATAATACATGACCAATCTTGATTAATTTTTCTTTGTTTACACTATCTATTTTTCACATATATATTAGTATTGTTTTTCAAAATAAAGATAATCTTACACATATTTATGGCATATCGTAACAAGATAGATGATTATTGCTTCAAAACATTTAGAATATAATTGTGGCAAAGTTTATTGTTTACAGGTTGGTCTAGGGTATATGCAAGTTACCAGTCATCCATCCAGAGGATATATGGGTCATTTTCAACCTACTAAACAAATATCCAAAATATGATAACTCTTAAGTTGTTTCTAAACATCCGGAACAAACAAGTTAATTATATATGCCATCAGCTAGTTTGGTATCAGTCACAAGTCATTCGCTATATATGCCATCCACCATTAGCCAGGGGAAACAAGCCCTGACTATTGTTGAGCCGAGCAATGTATAAAAATTATACTCCACCCCAAGACAAATGTCTCTTTATATACTTTCATGGAAATTTAGAAAGATGGTTTTAAAGCAATTTTTCGCGGCACACATTTATGAATTGCCTTAGTGTTAGGAGGTATCTTCGCAAATGCAATTTGGACATCATATTTGCCAAAGGTGACTTTTGATTTCTATTAAGAAACGGCCACAGTTAGGCAATTTCTCTTTTCCTTATATACAACATACATTATAAGCCAGAGGGAGTAGTTGTTTTATTGGAGATCAAAGTGAAGTGACCAACAGAACAAAAAATAATCTAATTCATAAATGCTTCTTCGTAAAAGACATTAATCAGGGTTCCGTTGAGGACTAAGGCCTCTCTTGTCATCAACATCAAGTATTAACGATTATCCAAAAGTAGTCTCTTAATGATATGCCTTATCATCATCTTTAACCGACATGAGCGTGTTTCTTAAGTCTTAACCACATGTAATTCATGTTTTGACCTAGATATAATATCATAAGCGAGGAAGTAGACAAACCTTGAAGTCTTGAGCCAATATCAGCTGCAAGCGATTTTGCTGTCCTGGCAACTTGATCAAGAGAAGTAGCAGCTAAGGGGTGAAAACAAATGTGGTCCACAACACCAAGTCGAGGATGGCTGCCACTGTGTGACCCAAGATCAATAGTTTCAAAAGCAGCTTTTACCATGGCAAAAGCTGCATTCTTTAAGGGGCACGAATCTTTCGAACATATTGGAGCGGATTTCGACACGAGGGTGTAACCAACTCTATTGTAAGTAACATCTTCAAATTTATTGATTATAGCAGTTTCTGGAAACAGTTTGGCTGCTCGTTCAATTGACTCAAGAGCAGCCATGTTCCGGCTTTCAGATATGTAAATCTTGCAACAAGAAAGCATCATATTTAGCATTCTCCTCGTTTTATCAACCTTCATAAACTGTTACGATAAGATACAGAGATATATTAAAACCCCAAAGACTTCATTGTCCTAAATGCTTCAGACGACAAGCTGCTTGAGACACTAACAGCTACGGTTGAGAAAAAGAAGAAAAGATGCAACTTCAACTCAATAAGTAGGTGCAAGTCAGAACTTGATACAGAAAACCATGAACACAAAGTTGACGTAACATCAAATATCTATTATAAAGGGAATGAGAAAGAAAACATAAATTAGTATATACTCCCTCCACCCCAAAATAAAAGTTGCGATAACCGTCGGTACCAAAATAAATGTCGCATTTTTAAACAAGGTACATATAAGTGAAGCACCATCATTAAAATGTTTGACAAGTCTAATGTGACATTTGTTTTCTGGCAGATGGAATAATTTCACAATGGTGAATGCATTTACATGATAACATCAGCAGAATCAAAAGCATAGTTGTCAAAGGCGACCGCCCGCCTCGCCTTTTTGGCGCCATGGGGGGTCGGTCGCCTTTTTGTAGTCAGGCAGGCGGATGTACGCCTTTTTTCACAAGGCGTTCACCTTGCTCGCCTTTTACCCGCCCGCCGCTCGCCTTTTTGCATTTTTTATCTCTTCTTTTCTTTTCTTTTTTCCCATGTTTTACAAATTTTCATTTACTTTTGCAGGACTTTAGAGCTTGATTTCTTTTCTTGATAATATTTAAGAGCTTAAGTTTATTTCACTTGCTTAAACTAGTACTTGTTTTGTTAATTTGAATTTCGTAATTTTAATTCATGCGCCTTTTCTTTTAGAATTATTAGTTTTGAAGCCACATCATCACCATCCTAAATATGTGTGACCTATGATATTCCCAATATTAGCTAATAATAATAGTTATGATCAGTGGCGGATCTAAGATTTCCAAACACCGGGTGCACAATTTACACTAAATAACTTCATACCAAAAAAATTCAAAACGCAATTATATTCAAGTACATACTTAAGTACATAAGTTCAAAACAATTGTCATAAAAGAAAACAATACAACTAACAAAGTAAATTTGTCCCTTACGCGTTTTCATGAATGCTTTTTCTAACTGCAGGATCCGAAGGAAGAGTACTCGTATCAACAAATTATTTACTAGCAGAAGCCATCACAAGGACTGATTGTTGACTAGGAATTACCCACCCCAAAACTAGTTTCACCATCCCCAATTTTTTTCCTTTTGATAAAGAAATTTTTCCATATTCAATAATCAACCAAAAACACTAACAATTCTACAAAAACATCAATGGAATAACCACAAACACACACATATATGTATATTTAAATTCAAACATTTAATCAACAATTATATTGAAATCACCCACGAAATTTGAAAAGAAATATCAAAGCCCCAAATTTATATACAAACCCTAGATGTCAATTTACTTCAATTCGGAGAGAGAAAGTAGATGAGAGACTTGAGGATGCTTACGAGAGTGAAGAGTGCAATTGTGCAAAGGATTAAGAAGCTTGGTGATGAAGATCGTGGCGGAGCGTCTTTCTCTCGTCCACGGAACAAAGGTCGCGTCGGTAAGTTTTTTTTTTTTATTTTTCCCCGATTTCGCGAATGCGTGGCTCCGCGGCTCCGCGGCTCCGCTTCGTTTACGTCAGCGTTAAATTTTCCTTCTACTAAGTTCACATCCCTTTTAGTTAAATTATCACTTTAGTTATTATTTTTGGGGGTGCACTTAGTAAACAAAAACATAGTTGAAAAATTGAGTTGACCGGTGCACGTGTACCCCGATTTACATGCAAGATCCGCCCTTGGTTATGATATAATTGAACTATTACTATTAATAATATTAGTTAAGTATAATAGTTACTATACAAGTTAACTATTACTATTAATAGTATTAATTAATTATACTTCATCTGTCCAGCTTTAAGGTTCTTACTTTCTTTTTTGGTTTGTCCTAATTTAAGGTTCTTACTTTACATTATTATCTAAAATGGACAATGGGACTCACTTGTAATTCTCACAACAAAAACTCCATACCCACTTTCTTTTTCCTACTTTACTTTTCACACTCACAACATTTATTTTTTGATTAATCTCCGTGCATAGTCAAACAAAGAACTTTAAATTGGGACGGAGGGAGTACTATACAAGTTAACTATTACTATTGTTATATTAGTTAACTATAATAGTTACTTCCTCTGTCCAGCTTTAAGGTTCTTACTTTCTTTTTTTGTCTGTCTCAGTTTAAGGTTCTTACTTTACTTTATTATCTAAAATGGACAATAGGACCCACTTGTCATTCTCACAACAAAAACTCCATACCCACTTTCTTTTTCCTACTTTACTTTTCACACTCACAACATTTATCTTTTCTTAACCTCTGTGCAAAGTCAAACTAAGAACTTTAAATTGGGACGAAGGGAGTACTATACAAGTTAACTATTACTATTGTTAGTATTAGTTAACTATAATAGTTATTATATTAGTTAACTATTACTATTAATAGTATTTGTTAACAATATTAGTTAACTATTATTATTAATATTATTAGTTAACAATAATAGTTACTATATAATTTTTTTAAAAAAAATATAACTATTAATAGTATTAGTTAAGTATAATAGTTACTCTATAAATTAATGATTACTATTAATATTATTAGTTAATCATGACAGTTACAATATATGTTAATTTTTACTATTAATAGTATTAGTTAATCATAATAGTTACTATATTAGGTTATCATTGTTATTAATAAAATTAGTTAATTATAAAAGTTATTATAGATATTAATAAGTACTGTTAATAGTATTTTTTAATTATGATAATTATAATATCGATTAATTATTACTATTAATAGTATTAGTTAAGATGATGGTTACTATTTTAGTTAATTATAATTAGAAAATTATTTTTATATATAATATATTTATATTACAAATAAATGTTATGCTACTTTATTGAATAAAAAATATAAAAAGAGCAAAATAATAATTAAAAAAATAGAAAATTAGTATTTCGTGCAAAGCACGTGTAGAGCATGGGTTAGTTAAGATGATGGTTACTATTTTAGTTAATTATAATTAGAAAATTATTTTTATATATACTATATTCATATTACAAATAAATGTTATGCTACTTTATTGAATAAAAAATATAAAAAGAGCAAAATAATAATTAAAAAAATAGAAAATTAGTATTTCGTGCAAAGCACGTGTAGAGCACGGGTTACTATTTTTTACTATTTTTTAGTTTTATTTTCTTCCTTGCTCGCCTTTATGCCGCCCGTCTCTCGCCTCGCTTTTCGCCTTTCCTAAGTACATTTCGCCCGCCTCTCGCCTTTCGCCTTTGACAACTATGATCAAAAGTCTATTGACCATCTTTGTATTATGAACTACTGAATCTCAGCAAAAACACAACCTATAATCCAATTAGCCCCAACGAGCAATTCACAAGCCAACATTGTACTTGAGAGTTCGAGAGACTATAAATCATTTCTAAAATTTGCAGTCCTTTTCCATAAATTCAGAACCTCTCACATTCCAAATCAAGGGCTTGAATTTCATGCCTCAAAATAGCTCAACTATTTGGAAATTCATTGACAACAAATGAACACAAATAACTAATTTAGTCTTCGACCAAAATTTAACTGTCTCATATCCATTACCCCAACAAATACCAGTTAGCAATTAATGAAATTTCCGTCAAACTCCCAAACACAGCTTAAAGACAATAACGAGAATGCTACATTGTAATAATAACAAATGTACCAAGAATTAATGAAATTTCCGTCAAAGTTTATCTCAGATTCCGAAAATAGCATCTATTAGATTTTAATGCGGCATTAAGACCTAGCGAAATTCTCCCCCAAATTAAATATATCAACAGAATCGAATTTCACATCGACCATTGACACAAAACTGAAGATAAGATCATGAACTGAGAATTAAAGAAACCGATTCAACAATTATTCAATTGATTAATACAAAGATACGAGGTTACCGTGAAATGCTTGAGATCAATCGGTGCCGCTGCAGCCCACTGGAAAAGAATGGCGTTGGAATAATTAAATGTCGGGATGAGGTAGGTCCCCATGCTACTGCCTCTCCCGATCTCCCCAAATGATATTTTAGTTTGCCATTTTTTATTATCCCAAAAAGTTCTTCTTATTTTTACAATTTAGTCTTAAATTTGCATAAACACAACAAAAATAGTGAAACAAGTGTTCATATCCTTAAAAAGTTTAAATAATCATATGTGGATATCATTTTGGGACGAATAGAGTATTTCGTTAGAACTTAATTTTGGATTTCGTTTATTAACCATCAATATTCCCCTAGATGGCGTGTGTAGATAGCGTGTTTGAGATAGGGGTATAAATGGCTTGGTGGTTTAGTTCGGTTTGAGCTATTTTGGAGGTCGAGCCAGTTGTTATTGGTTTGGAAAATTTTCAAATCGAATTGAACTATGAAAAATTCAAATCGAACCAACCTAAACCGCAATAGTTTGGTTAGATTTGGTTTTAATTGAGGTTCAATTCAGACCGCGGTTCAGACTATAGTCCAGACTGTGGTTCAAGCTTTTATTCAGATTATTGTTCATACTACGAATCAGAGTATGGCTTAGATTGCAACTCATTATCATATTTGTTAAAAGAGCAATGCTAGGGGAACAAAATCTTGCTCACAACATGAGGTGGCGATATTTTATTGGTTGCATTGATAATAAATCCGCCACACTCTAATTAAAATCACCAATTAAATCATTACACCTAGGATTTTGTGAGCAAGATTTTGTGATTTTTTTGTGCCCTTAGTATTATTCTTGTTAAAAACTTTTTGTAATCATGGAGGAAGAGTGAAGGGTACCAAAGAAAGAGGGAGGGATGCGGGAGATACATTTTAAGAGAAAAATTAAAGGAAGAATAATACTATAGGAACAAAGAAGCCGAAGGAAGAGAACACACTACACAAAGTCGGCAAAAAAATCTTAATTATGTGTTGCAATGAATATAACAAATGATGATATGGATATTGAGTAAGATGCAAAACGAGAATCAGAAATATCCATTGTAGATAATTTAACGATGGATACGACTCAACATAAAAATATTCAATTAATATGAGGTTTGGTCTAGCAGTACAGTCTTGTGGTTTGGTTTTGTTTGGTTCGGTCTGGGAGGATCAGACCACAAACCAAACTTAACTATGCGTTTTACCAACTTTTTTGAGATCAAACCAAGTCACTCTTACTTGGAAAACTCCTTGGGATTCGTTGAGTAGAAAATAATGTTTTTTTCGTCCACTAAAAATAAAGGCTTCTTCCGACTCAAAATAAAATTTTAAATATTTTATATCTATTTTAAGAGTAGGTCTTGTGAAAAACATGTTATACCCTAAACATAGGAAAAACGTGTTATTCAAAAGACACTGGCGTTTTTTTAATAAACAAGCGGTGGCATTTTCGTAAATAACTGGGAAGCATCGTAAATGGCGAGTGTTAATATAACAAAGTGTCAGTAATTCAAACTGGCGTTTTTAAAATTAGAATTGACACTTTTCATAAGTACCAGTGGTAGTGTCAATAAGTGTCAGTGTACATGGCTGACACTATTTAACACTACCACTTACGATCAACGTCAAACAACTTCCCATTTATTACAAAATGCCACCGCGCCATTTTTATAAGGGCTTTTTACGCTAACTTAGCGTAAAACGCGCTTTTCCCAAATATTTTAAATCAAGAAGAATTTTAATTATTATTACTTTTTTAGAAACATTGATTATAATCTGCGCATCTTGTAGGATACTTTACTAAAATCTTCTCTTCAAAGTTAAATTTGCCTTTTCAGCATATGACATGCAACAGAGGCTGCTAACTTAATGAGACAGTCATTGTTGCCTAATTTTTTTTGAGACACCCATTTAATGAGACCCCTATTATGTCATGTTTATCCTAACTTCAAACAGAGACGGTACTAAATGCTTTTTAAGGCCCCTTAATGAGACCATATATCCAGTCTCAATAAGTATGTTTTTAGTAGTGTCACTGACATAATTCAACTGCCTAGATAATTAAATGTTTGTACTTGTACAAGAGATATTTCATTATCATTAATAAGGGGGTTAATTGCAATTTAGACCTTGAAGTACCATATCACCCTTCTAAGCGAACCTTGTGTGTCTTTTTTTGTCAAATCGGGTCTTCATGATTTAAAAACTCGCCAAATAAGGCCTTTTTGACGGATTTCGTTAGAAAGTCAGTTAAAAAGCATGTGCCATGCACGTGACTAACGGAATTGGGTAGTTTGAAGTTGATATTTCTGTTGAGGGGCTTAATGAAAATTTCAAATTTAGTAGGATTGAAAATCAAAACAATTATCATTTTTTCAAAAAAAAAAAAAAAAATCGCCAATATTTGTGCACCTATTAAAAATGGTAGAAAAAAGTAATTTTTATTCTAAATAATAGAATTAATTTTTTTATTAGAAAAATTATAATAATTATAAAAATGAAAAAAAAATTAATTAAAAACATAAGAACTGTTATAAAACTGGAGAACCAAGAGCATAATCTCAATAGATATTATTTTATTTCAAAACTATTATAGAGAGAGTGTACAAGAGAGAAAGATAGAAGTTAAGAACTTCTGAAGTCTATTGAAATGAAAACTAGAGCCTATTATTTATAGGTGGAAATTGGCTTCCTCTATAAGCTTCCATAAGGATAAACACTATCCTTTAGTAAGGCTTCCTTAATAAGCTTCTCTGAAGATATTTACCAAGCTTCCCTAGTAAGCTTCACTGAAGATATTTTACAAAGCTTCCTTAGTAAGCTTCGCGAAAGATAATCTTGCAAAGCTTCTCTTGTACACTTCTGGTTCAAAGGACATCCACATAATAATATATTATAACACTCCCCCTTGGATGTCCGCAGCTAAGTAGCATGCCTCATTAAAACCTTACCAGAGAAAAACCATGTGGGATAAAAACTCTAGTGAAGGAAAAAGAGTACACGATTTTTTAGCTTCAAGATGCTCCCCTTGGACAAAACATTACTCGCGATCTCTTAGTCGCCTACTCCTCCTTGGATATTCTTATTGAATGGTAATTGTGCCGCACGTGTTGCCTCATTAAAAACCTTCCGAGAAAAAACCCTTTAGGAAAAATAATCTCGAAGGAAAAGAGTACAACTCACAATCTTTTCAATAAACGCTCATTGCCTCGTTAAAACCTTGGCGGGTAACAAAACCCGGTGGGAAAATTAACCCCGCGCGAAGGAAAAAGAGTACAATGAAATCTGAGTATCGTCTGGATACTCCCCCTGAAAACTACAAGGGTGAAAGTTCTAACAATCCGCGTAAGCCAATTGTTTTCACATACTTCTCAAAAGTGGCTTTAGGTAGTGACTTCGTGAATCAGTCACCGCAATTTTCTTGACTTCTGATCTGCTGGATCATTATCTAACAAAATATCAGAATCCAATAACTTCCATAACGTGAGAGTATGTCTTATCAAAGTCAATCCAAAGCCGTTGAGAGAAACCTTGTACCACGAGGCGAGCTTTATATCTCGTAATCTTATTTCTCTCATTCTTTTTTCTCGTAAATACCCATTTATATCTCATGGGTATAACCCTAAGAGGTGTAGGAACTACTGATCCAAACACTCCTCTTTTCTTTAAGGAATCGAACTTTGATTGGTGTGCTTTCTCTCATTTAGGCCAATCAATTCTTTGTTTACACTCATTTACGGAGCAAAGTTCAATATCATTACCACATATAATTGAGTTGGTAATGTATAAGTAAATACATCGTTGATAATTGTTTCATCCCGATTACATATCTCATATATGCATGCATGACTAACTGATATTTCTTTATTCTCATAAACGGATGTCAATGTCGAGGCGTCCCCCGACTTCGTTTTCCAAACGAATCCATAATCTGGAACAATATCATGAGATATATCAGATGAGATTCCAATTTTATTATCGCTAACAGGATTCGAATTTTGTGCACTCACCCATTTACGGGGATACGAATCCTTGGAATCAATTGGCCTCCCTCTCTTCTGGGCAGGGGTATGTATTTCGTTAGGTGAGATCACTGGCCTTCCTGATAATACTCCTTTCTGGGAGTTCTATCCTCGTAGGCACATTTGCAGCTTAACAACTATTGAAAGTTGTTTTGGACTTCCAATAACATTTAGATGAACATAAATAGCCGTTATAACAAATCCTGAAACATATTTTCTAATGAAAAATACATGGGCAAATAGGATCATTCTTGTATCCTTCTTTCGCCAAGTATTCACAGAGACGGTTATACCACATCCGTCCATATCGTTTTAAACCATACAAAGATCTTTGTAATTTAATTTAACAAACTTCTCGAGAATTTGAATTGCATGCATCATACATCTTGAATCCTTCTGGGATTCTCTTAAATCCTTCTGGGATTATTATATAAATATCATTGTCAAGTCTGCCATACAAATATGCAGTGACAACATCCATTAAACACATATCAAGCTTTTCATGTATTGACAGACTAATGAGATAGAGAAATTAATTGCATCCACCACAGGAGAATATGTCTCCTCATAATCAATTTCAGATCTTTGCAAAAAACCTTGTGCAACAAGACGTGCTTTATTCTTGTGCAACAAGACGTGTTTTATTCTTGTGCAACAAAATGTGCTTTATATTTTGTTTTCGCACAAAGATCCATTTGTACTCTACTAGTTTTACACCTTCAGGTGTATGGAATACAGGTCCGAAAAACTCACGCTTCTCAAGTGAGTTGAATTCTGCTTGAATTGCGTCTTTCCTCTTTGGCCAATCGTTTCAATATCGATACTCGTCGATACACCTAGGTTCATGATCCTCGCTATTTTCCATAACATTAAGCGCTATATTATATGCAAAAATATTCTCGACAATTGTTTCCTCTCGGTTCTACCTTTTTCCTGTACTGACATAACTGATCGAGATCTCATCATTCTTAATGATTACAGGTACCTAAACTTTTTCTGGAAGTATTTGATCAGATTTGTCATGTATCTCTTCAGGAGATTCATTTACCTCGACGGGGCTTTTTTCATAATTTGCTCATTTTCTCTTTCGGGGATTTTTGTCTTTGGAGATGATAGGCCTTCCACGCTTCAGGCATGGTTTAGATTCATTAGAGGATTGTCCAATCAGGACATCAATCCGTATAGGAGCATTTACAGCTGGAACATGTGACTTTGTCACTCTTTTTAGGTCAGTAAATGCGTCTGTCAATTGATACGCTATCTCTTGCAAGTGGATTATCTTTTGAAGTTCTGGTTCACATTGCTTTGTACCAGGATCAAGATAATATTGCAATATATTCCACTTGATTTCCTTTTCCAGCTTATTACTTTCTCCCCCTAATGTTGGGAATATTTTTTCATCAAAATGACAGTTGGTAAAATGTGCCGTAAATAGATCTCCTGTTAATGGTTGAATATATCTTATAATAGAAGGAGAATCATACCCAACATATATCCCCAATCTCTGTTGGGGTCCCATCTTGGTGTGTTGTGGTGGAGAAATTGGAACATATACCGCACACCCAAAAATTCTTAGATGAGAAATATTTGGCTTCTGACCATAAGCCAATTGTAATAGGGAGAAGTTATGATAATTCGATGGCATGATGCGTATAAGTGCTGCTGCATATAAAACAACACGTCCTCAAGCTATGGCAGGTAGCTTTGCTCTCATAAGCAACGGTCTAGCTATTAACTGAATTCGTTTAATAAATGCTTCAGCTAAACCATTTTGTGTGAATGAACATAAGCAATTGGATGTTCAACATCTATTCCAATAGATGTACAATAGTTATTTAAAGTCTCTGATGTAAATTCACCAGTATTATCAAGGCTAATTGTCTTGATCACATAATCTGAAAATTGTGATCGTAATTGAATTTCTCGCAAACGCCAGGTTGCGAGTTGATAATAAACTTATATGTGACCATTTAGTAGATGCATCTACTAAAACCATAAAATATCTAAATGGTCCACACGGTGGATCAATCGGTCCACATATATTACCTTGAATTCTCTTTAAAACTTTGGAGATTCAACTCCAACTTTTGCTGGTGATAGCTTAATTATCAATTTGCCTTGAGAGCAAGCAGCACATGAGAATTCATTAGATTGAAAAATTTTCTGGTTTTTCAATGGATGCCCATGTGAATTTTCCATAATTCTTCGCATCATATTAGAACCGGGATGCCCCAACTGGTCATGCCATATAGTAAAACCATTTATATCAGTAAACTTCTGGTTTACTGTTAAAACCATTTATATTAGTAAACTTCTGGTTTACTGTTAAAACCATTTATATTAGTAAACTTCTGGTTTACTGGTAAGACATTTATATCAGTAAACTTCTGGTTTACTGTCATTTGTACTTCAATTATGCTAATCTTTCTATAGCATACTTTAGAGGAAAATACATGTAACTTTTCTACCACATATTTGTTACCTGATTCAGTCTTTGTAATGCATAAATATTTCATCTCTCCTTCATTACTTGTCTCAATATGATATCCATTTTCACGAATATCTTTAAAGCATAGTAAATTTCTTTGAGACATAAATGAAAACAATGCATTTTTATACTGATTTTTGTTCCTCTTAGTAGTACTATGTTAGCTCTTCTGGAGCCATCAATTATCTTTGTACTACCATATATTGTACTAATATTAACATCATTTACAATCAAATATACTTATAAGTAAAAGTTAAATATGTTAGAACACACACACACACTGAAATAATAGAACACATTAAAGTAAATTATAATGAGTCAGATACTTTAGTTAGTTTGAGTTTCTCCTCCATTAAGTATGTAATTATTTACATCTGGATTGAGAAAATCTGATATATCCAGATGTGTACTTGTAGATGGATCTTGATTCACATCATCGTTTTCACAGACAAAATTTGTTTCAACATCTTTCCCTTTATTCAGCATTGATGTTTGATACAACTTAACAAGATGTTTAGGCGTACGACAGGTACGGGTTCAATGGCCTTTCATTCTGCACCGATAACATAAATTCTCTATTTTTATCGGTTGCTTAATTTGTCTATTCAATGATATTTCATTATTACCTTCTCTATTCTACTTCTGGTGGCGAGAATTTTTTTTCATCATTATTGGGGTGATTGTTATTATGATACCGATTATAAAATCTCCTCCGACCACGGCCGCGATTACGTCCACGGCCACGTTCTTGGCCTCGCTCAGTATTATCATATATACTCGCGTTGACTTCAGGGAACGGAGCAGAGCCATTGGGGTGGACTTCGTGGTTTTTCAATAAGATGTCATTATTTTGCTCAGTCACATGAGATTAATTTAGAATATCTTTTAAAACCTTTTTCTCGATATTGCTACTGCAGGAGCATATCGAAGATGAAATGTGGAGAAAGTTTTCTCTAGCATATCATTATCAGTTATTCTTTCTCCACATAGTTTTAACTGTGATATAATTTTAAACATCATAGAATTATGTTCACTTATTATTTTAAAATCCTGCAATCATATATAAGATATAATTTTGAAATAACTTGAAAAGAGACTAGGTAGATCTTACCGATACCGTACCTATTTCGGTGCCTATAGCTCAGGATCTGAAAGTAGAACGAAGTCGTGCTGATAACGTGTTATAAAACTGGAGAACCAAGAGCATAATCTCAATAGATATTATTTTATTTCAAAACTATTATAGAGAGAGTGTACAAGAAAGAAATATAGAAGTTAAGAACTTCTGAAGTCTATTGAAATGAAAACTAGAGCCTACTATTTATAGGTGGAAATTGGCTTCCTCTATAAGCTTCCATAAGGATAAACACTATCCTTTAGTAAGGCTTCCTTAATAAGTTTCTCTGAAGATATTTACCAAGCTTCCCTATTAAGCTTCACTGAAAATATTTTACAAAGCTTCCTTAGTAAGCTTCGCGAAAGATAAGCTTGTAAAGCTTCTCTTGTACACTTCTGGTTCAAAGGACATCCACATAATAATATATTATAACAAGAACTTAATTATTTGAGGAATATATGTAATTCTTATTTCCATTTTTTTTTATCAATAGTTATATTAATTTATTAATTTTTGAGACAATTGAGTATATGTAATACTCCATCCGTCCCACCTGACTTAGGATTCTTGGTCAAACAATTTGTTCTTTGACCAAATATTTGAAGAAATATAATGATGCTAATAAAAATTTAAAACTTGTTATTGTATCACGATTAATAATAAACTAAATAACTATTTTTAGATTTTCATTAAGATAATTATTTTTGTTCAAATTGTTGGTCAAAGTATAAATTGCTTGACCAAGAATCCTAAGTCGGGCGGGAAAGAGGGAGTATATTTTTAGCAAATGCCTTATCCAAATCGTTTTTTACGTTTACCAAAGAAAATTATCATTAAATACTTTGATGCTCGGACTCTTTGATTTACTCTGTCGTACCCGTGTCGGACACACGTATTTTAGTCTTGTCGAGACGAGTCCGGCGAGATAAACAAAAGAGTCTGAATATCTTTGATTAAATAAATATGCAACATTTTATATTTTGTAATAGGAAATTAAAATAAGTTACAATCATTTATTTTAGAAAAAAAATCTTAAAATAGCAATTCAATTTTAGACAAAGGCAGCCACCATCATCTTTAACAAAAATTTCTTAAACATTTCTTTATTAATTATTAATAGAAAATTAAATAAATATCCATCCTTCCTACTTCCAGTCAGTTCATCCTCCATAACCACCACCTTCCCCCTTCCTCTAGTGACCACCCCTTTCCTACCATCCTTCCAGCTTCTACCCACCATTACCTTCACAGCCATTATTGATATCACTACCATTCTTCAACAAGTCCGACCAAACCCCCAACCCCTTCAACCAACCCGGCCAAACCCCCACCCCTTTCTTCAACAAATCCGGCCAAACCCCTATCCAATTTCTTAAACAAATTCGCTTGAAATTCACAAAATTACATAAATCACCCAACCCATATTTCACAAATGAAAGCTCCGACAACTTTCACAAACTCAACAATCCCAAATCAACAATTTCAAAATCAAAGTTTGGAAAATTTTCACCTTGAAAACAATAAACATCAATTTACCTTCAGAGCCTTCTTTTCATCTCTCCCCCCCCCCCTCCAATATCAACCTCCCAGACTCTATTCTCGTCAATCACACCTCTCAAATCACAAACCTTAATCAATCCTTTATCCTCAAATCCGAAAACCTAAAAAATCAAGACCTCGTGAAATCCAATTCCTGTTCGTGAATGGTGGCGAGTAGATTTCTGCATAATTGTGATTGGTGGCGGAGTAGATGAGTGGTGGAAGACGATGACAGGAGACGGCGATGGCGACGGCGACGGAGAGGCAACGAATGTGGAGGCGGCGTTGTTAGGAAGATGGGGGAATATTGGAACAAGGAAGGGGGAATGGAAGGTTTATAAATATTGAGTGTTTTTTTAACCCTCCCCTCAGTTTTTAGACATGTTATAAAACACCCTTAATAGTTAGTTTCAACTTCAAACTACCCAATTTCGTTAGTCACGTGCTTGGCACATGCTTTTTAACTGACTTTCTAACGAAATCCGTCAAAAAGGCCTTATTTGGCGAGTTTTTAAATCATGAAGACCCGATTTGACAAAAAAATACACCCAGGGTTCGCTTGGAAGGGTGGTATGGTACTTCAGGGTCTAAATTGTCTTTAGCCCTTAATAAGGGTATAATTGGTATACAACAAAAAATCTTTGGAAATAGTAAAACGACAAGTATTTTGAGACAAAAATCAACTACCAAACGACATGTATATTGAGACTTACATTGAGACAGAGAAGGAGGGATTTCGAACCGCTCCACCCGGTCCACCCAATGGTGGAGATTAGAGCCACCTCATTGTTTTTTTGTTCGACGGATGAGATGTGTCCGAGCTCGGTAGGACCCACAAAAATTGAAATCATTTCAGCCGCACAGATGATGAGCTCGCCTATGTGGCTTTGATCGAAACTGTTGGGTGGAAGGATTGAGCTAACTTTAGTGGAGCGGTTCCGGGTCCAAGAAGGAGAGAGTAAATGAGACAAATTTTTCATGATAATGGAGGGTTTATTAAAAAAAAAAAAAAGAGAGAAAAGGAGGTAATGCATTTGGGGTGCACAATTCCCATGCACTTTTCTTTAATTAACCTTGTTTACTCCGCTACTCTAGCTAGCTACCTTCTTACTCTTTCGTAGATTAGGGTGTGTGTTTACGTGTGCACGAGATAGAGAGAGATAGATAACAGTTTGAAGGTTAATTTTGTATTCCATCCGTTTTAGATTAAGGTTTTATTTTTTTATTTTTTTTGTTTCAGAATAAAGTTTTTAGTTGCTTTATTACCTAAAATTGATAATGAGACTCACTTGTCATTCTCACAACAAAAACACTTTACCCACTTTCTCTCTCCTAGTTTCTCCTACTTTACTTTTCATACTCACAACATTTACTTTTTCTTAATTTCTTTGTAAAATCAAACTAAGAACCTTAACCCGGGACGGATGAAATATGAATAATGCATGCATAGTCTGAAACTGTGATTTGAACCCATAAATATCAGAGAGAGAGAGAGAGAGAGAGAGAGAGAGAGAGAGAGAGATGGGAAAGGGGGAGCACAACAATAGCAATGGTGGAGGGAATGATACGAAGATGAAGAGAGGGATGAGGTGTTCTTATGGGTTTATGCTTCTCCTTGGTTTTGGAATTGCTGTTTTTGGAGCCATGTTCCTTCACAAGTTCAGGGAAAGGAGACTTTTTGACCTCATCATTAAGGAAAAAGATGAACAACTCTTCTCCCTCAACCTTATTCTTGAGGTCCTCTCTCTCTCTCTCTCTCTCTCTCTCACACACACACACACTTACATGTCAATAGTTAACACTTGCCCAGCATCAGCATGCATGCATGCATCCCACACCTACTCTTGTTGTTTGGAACATAAGAAAACTTTCATGGATAAACTCATTTTAACACCTCAAAATACCAAGGAAAACTTAAGAACTCCCCCGTCCCAGAAAAGTAGCCTCACTTTAACGTTTATGGTTACCTCCATCGACATTTGACTATAATTTTATGAAAACTGATTAGTTATCCTCTGATTTTTAAGAACTGTTATTGACAGTTTTCCTAATAATGAATTAATAACAATTTTTAGAAATGCATATGAACTAGATTTTGATAAAGTTTGATTCAAGTTTATTTGAGTTGACTATGAAAGTCAATAATGTTGGACTATCCAGGACGGATGGAGTATAAATGAGGCGTGGGCCCAACATTTCTTCAATAGTTGATATTAATTTGATACAGCATGAGTCCCACAAATACAAAATTAATCTCAGTTATCCATCCACCTACATAGGAGATGTGGCCAATCTGTGAACGTTCATTGTGGTGGCAACAACAGCCGATGAACAAAACATATAAGTTAGTGTAAACCAAAAAATTGGGCACACAAATTAAGGAAAAGTACGAGAGATGAATAGTAGAAAGAGGTGTTTATGAGTATGAAAAATTAAATAGTAGAGAGAATGAGTGGAAAAAATAGTAAGTTGATTGGTGTTGTGAGTGTAAAAGTAAAGTAGGAGAGAGAATGTGTGGGAAGAATAGTAATAATGCTTTGCTATTTTGGGCGGTTCACACTAACCTGAGACAGACGAAAAAGAAAACAAGTTAACACTAACTTGAAACGGAGAGATTAAAAGTCTTGTGCATAATCTTTCTCCCTAAAAAAAATTTGCAAATTTTATTTTTGGATGTCTTATTGGTATGTCTCACTTTTCTAAAATGTCCAAATTTTAATGGTTTTATTCACAATACGCCACTTATCACACTCACACACTTAAATATTGAGTCTCACTCTCAAATCTTCATAGTCACAACCACATTCACACTCACAATAATTATATATATATACTCCCTCCGTCCCATGGAGAGTGAGACTAGAGGAGTGGGCACGATATTTAAGATAAAGTGATATATATGTGGTAGAAAATGAAGAGAGAGAATGAGTGGGGTAAATAGTAGTGTTGGTTGAATAAAATGAGTGGTGGAAAATGAAGAGAGAGAATGAGTGGGTTTAAATAGTGGGGAATGATGAATATAAGTATATTAAAACATTTCCATTTTGGGTAGTCTCACTTTAAGTGGGACGGCCCAAAAGGGAAATAAGTCTCACTCTTAGTGGGACGGAGGGAGTATATATATATATATATATATATATATATATATATAATGTAAAACGCAGCGGAATAGTAACTATTAATTGATCGAAATCAATTAATCTGCAAGGAATTAAAATTCCCAAGAAGAATTTCAAAGAAATTCTTGAATAAAAAATAAAGGAGGTTAAAGAAGGAGAGATAATTGCAAAGCAATTCATGAATTAATAATAATCAACTTGTCACAAATAAAAGACTACAAAGAGTACTTATACTAGAAATAATAAAAACCCTATTCTAAAAAGGAATTCAAAAAACAAAAAGGAATAATAATCAAACAAACTTGGAAAGAACAGCAGAATACGGAAAACAAAAAGGCCGACTTGCTGCCGGGCACGATCGTGCTTTGAAAGAGGCACGGTCGTGCAATTAATGTCGCAAGGCACTTCCTTCAGCCGCATTTGCGCACGGTCGTGCGTTGATTTGAGCACGGCCGTGCCGAATCGGTCGAGCTGTGCAATCCGTCTTCCAGTGCTGGATTTGGCGCGTACGAACGTGATCAGCGTGCTACATAATGCTCCCCCACTTTAAATGGATTCGTCCCCGAATCCACATCAATATAAAGAGGTTCATCCGGGTGAAATTTAACCAGATCTGACACATTAAAAGTAAGAGAACTATGCCACCCATCCGGTAAATCCACAACATACGCATTGTCATTAATCTTCCTCAAAATTTTGCACGGACCAATTTTCTTGGAATGCAACTTGTGATACGTACCTTGAGGAACCCGCTCCTTGCGCAAATGAACCATGACCAAGTCGCCCACAGAAAATACATTCAAACGACGCTTCTTGTCCGCCAACAACTTCTACTTAGCATTAGAAGCTTCAATATTATCTCAGACTTCTTGTTGAACCGTATCAATCAACTCCGCCATGTGTTCAACGGCGACACTATAACCCGGAATTTTTGGCAAAGGAACCATATCAAGAGAATGCTTAGGAGGCCGTTGATACACAATTTCAAACGGAGACTTTTTCGTAGTGCGATTGACCATGTTATTAAAAGCAAACTCCGCATTAGACAAAGCCAAATCCCACTTCTTGGGGAATTTACCACACAAACAACGAATCATAGAACCCATTGTCCTATTAACCACCTCCGTTTGCCCATCCGATTGTGGGTGAAAAGAACTACTAAAATTTAATTCAGTCTAAAAAAGACGCCAAAGAGTAAGCCAAAAATGACTGAGAAACTTAGTATCACGATCCGATGTAATAGACTTAGGAATGCCATGTAAGCGAACAACTTCCTTGAAGAACAAACCTGCAATGTGAGCAGCGTCATGGGTTTTTCTACAAGGAATGAAGTGAGCCATCTTTGAAAAACGATCCACCACGACAAACACCGAATCATTGGACCTTTGAGTCCGAGGCAAACCAAACACAAAATCCATAGAAATATCCTCCCAAGGACCCGCAGGAATAGGAAGAAGAGTATATAAACCCGTGTTTTGTGATGTCCCTTTAAATTCTTGGCAAACCATACACTTCTGAACAACCTTATGCGTATCCTGACGTAGTTGAGGCCAATAATACTTCTTTGCAACCAACTCAACTGTCTTGTCTTGACCATAATGTCCCGCTTTATGCACCTCCAAAATAAGGCTTTCACGAACCAAACCTTGAGGAATGCATAATCTATCCATGTAAAATAAGAACCCATCCTGCAATAAAAATAAACCCACTGGATGCCCATCTTGGCACTTAGCCCATTCACTAGCAAAATCATCATCATGCGCATAAAGGTCTTTCAAGCAATCAAAACCCACCACCTCATTACGCATAAGCACCAAGATGTTAGCCCGACAACTCAAAGCATCTGCTACCTTATTATGTTGTCCACTCTTGTGTTGAATAACAAAAGTGAATTGTTGCAAATAAGCAACCCATCGAGCATTCATCCTATTAAGAGGATTCTTACCATTCATATACTTCAACGCTTCATGATCAGTGTGAAGAACAAACTCCCGATGAAGTAAATATTGCTCCCAATGCTTGATAGCTTGTACCACCGCATAAAACTCAAGCTCATAAGTAGTCTACTTCCGTTTCGACTCCTCCAATTTTTGACTCATAAACGCCACCGGTTTCTTCCCTTGAAGCAAAACAACCCCAATGCCAACCACAGAAGCATCTGTCTCTAATTCAAAAGGTTTGGAAAAATCGGGTAAAACTAGCAAAGGAACACTAATCAATTTCTCGTTAATTAAGGCAAAACTAGTAGTTGCCTCATCCCCCCAATCAAACTTCCCCTTCTTCAAGCATTCAGTAATAGGAGCCATAATAGTACTAAAATTACGAATGAAACGACGATAAAAAGTAGCAAGACCATGAAAACTCCGTACCTCACTAACAGTCTTCGGAACAGGCCACTCCCGAATAGAACGAACTTTGTCTTCATCTACTTGAATACCATCTTCAGAAATCACATAACCCAAGAATAATAATTTCGTCAACATGAAACAACACTTCTTGAGGTTAACAAACAACTGATTATCTTTCAAAGCTTGCAACACCAAGCGAAGGTGCTCGAGATGCTCATCATCCGACGTACTATAGATCAATATATCATCAAAATAAACCACTAAAAATTTACCATGATAGGGCTTCAAGACTTGATACATCAAACACATAAAAGTACTAGGAGCATTCGACAACCCAAAAGGCATCACTAACCATTCATACAATCCCTCCTTTGTTTGAAAGAGGTCTTCCATTCATCGCCAGGCCTAACACGAACTTGATGTTAACCACTCTTCAAATCAATTTTAGAAAACATTTTGGAATCACGAAGCATATCCAACATGTCATCTAAACGAGGAATAGGGAAGCGATACTTCACGGTGAATTTGTTAATAGCCCTATTATCCACACACATACGCCAAGTGCCATCCTTCTTAGGAACAAGAAGGGCCGGAACAGCACACGGACTCATGCTTTCCCGAACATAACCCTTGGCCAACAAATCCTCCACTTGTGCACGCAAAATATCATGTTCAGCCGGACTCATTCTATAATGTGGGAGATTAGGCAAAGAAGCATCCGGCACTAAATCAATATGATGTTGAATATCCCGCAAAGGAGTTAAGCCGGGGGGCAAGTCCTCATGCATTATATCACGAAATTCTTTCAACAAATCATGTAGGGATTTAGGGACCAAATCAAATTTACCACCAATACCCTGACTAACCACAGCTAGAACAAAAGGAGCCTCCAAGAGGTCTTTAGCAAAATCAGTCGCCGTGCATAAAGAAACAAGAGATTTCCCCATCCCCGTTTTTGTAGCAGTAGAATATTTTAAAGCAGAGAAAAAACGAACCCCATCTTTCTTAAAACGGGTACAATTTTCTTTCCCATCATAAAGAACACCAAGATCAAACTGCCAAGGTCTACCCAACAAAACATGGCATGCATTCATATCAACAATATCACATAAAGCATCATCCTTATAACTACCAATAGAAATAGGAAAAATGCATTGTTCATGCACCTTGATATTGCCAACATTACTAATCCACCCCACAGAATAAGGGGTAGGATGTTTGCGTACCTCAAGTTTCAATTTATCGATCAACCCACGCGACACCAAATTTTCGCCACTACCACTATCAACAATAAATGTGGAAGCAAAATTATGTACCTTGCCTCTGGTGCGAAAGATATTGTGTCTTTGAGGGTCAACTTCCTCGGTTGGAGTAGTCAACATAAGCTTACGAACCACATATGACGCATGATCATCACCATCATCTTCGTCTTCAAGATTGGGGTCGTAGCAAACCTCTTCACCCTCTTCTTCGTCATCCTCCTCAAGATACCCATCACGTTCCACCATATGGACCCTTTTATCCTTACCACTAGTACAATTACTAGAGATATGACCCAGTTGACCACACTTAAAGCATTTATTTCCATGAGGCTTTGCATTTGTATTAGCAGGATTGGGAACATTATTATTGCGACGAACCGGTTGAGTCCTAGTTGCAATTGGTTGCTTTCCACCATCATTCTTAGAACCCGCAGTCGGTGTGTTCTCCGAATCCTCATCATTATGAACAACCAAATTTTGGTCCTTGGTACTAGAGGAAGACGCGCCACCAAACTTTTTAAAAGTTGTGGGGGAACGAAAAGAAGAGGATAATTGAATCTCCACCTTTTTCGCTCTAGTAATGGTCTCAGTCATGACGAACGAAGAAAATAACTCGACTTGATTTTTGATACCAAGACGAAGACCCCCAATAAACCGTGACACCTGTTGTGCTTCCGTTTCATACAAATCCACCCTTGCAGACATGGCCAAGAAATCATGAACATATTCCTCCACCGTACGACTGCCCTATTTACAATTAAGAAGTTTGGTGTAGAGAATTTGTTCGAAATCATCGGGTAAGAAACGAGCCCGCAACTCCCTTTTCATCTCTCTCCAAGTACGAATCGGTTGTTCATTAATTGTCCCCACCATGCAGAAGCTCCACCCCGCAATTTGTAAGCCACGTAAGGGACCTTTTGTTCTTCCTCAACTTGCATCAAATCAAAGAACTTCTCGACCTCCGCAAGCCAATCCATAACATCTTAAACCGATAAATATCTGTTAAACGATGGAATATCTGCCCGAATTTTAGGGCATGGGGGTGCTACCATGACCCCCTCTTCGCGATTATTATGATTAAATCTACCGTACGGATCAACGTGACGGAGATCTTCCTCACGCGCGCCGTTTTGGTTTCCGGGGTTGACAGCAACACCACCTCCAACTGCTAAACGCCCAATCGTCGCCACAAGCTCCGCGTGTTGTGCTGCTTGTTCCGCCCTTTGTTCTGCTAGCTGCGCTTGCTGCGTTGCCTGTTGCTCTACATGCGTGTAATAGCAGTAAGAATTTGTTGTTGTGTGCCCTCGTTGTGTTCTTCACCGCCATCGTCCAAGGATCAACATTTTCTGATACCAACTGATGTAAAACGCAGCGGAATAGTAATTATTAAATGATGGAAATCAATTAATCTGCAAGGAATTAAAATTCCCAAGAAGAATTTCAAAAAAATTCTTGAATAAGAAATAAAGGAGGTTAAAGAAGGAGAAATAATTGCAAAGCAATTCTTGAATTAATAATAATCAACTTGTCCCAAATAAAAGACTACAAAGAGTACTCATACTAGAATAATAAAAACCCTATTCTAAAAAGGAATTCAAAAAACAAAAAGGAATAATAATCAAACAAACTTGGAAAGAATAGCAGAATACGGAAAACAAAAAGGCCGACTTGCTGCCGGGCACGATCGTGCTTTGAAAGAGGCACGGTCGTGTAATTAATGTCGCAAGGCACTTCCTTCAGCCGCATTTGCGCACGGTCGTGCGTTGATTTGAGCACGGCCGTGCCGAATCGGTCGAGCTGTGCAATCCGTCTTCCAGTGCTGGATTTGGCGCTTACGAACGTGATCCTCGTGCTACATCAATATATCTCCTTAATTTTCGTGTAATTCCAAAATGGGGCAAGTCGTTTCAGGACGGAGGGAGTATTGTTTAAGAGAGAACTCGGTTCAGAATATGACTGGCATCTTGTGTTGTAAAACAGAACGAAAAGGACTACATAAAAGAAACCCAGAGGAAGACGGAGGAGATGAGAGCGAAGATTTACTTACTGAGAACACAAAAGATGAACCTCGCCAGCACGATTTTGGAGATGAGATCAACGATTTCGTCCATGAAAGATGAACAAAGAACGTTAGAAATGGATCTTGAGGAGAAGCAAACCGAGATCAATCAGCTAACTAAGAGACAACTTGACTATATCAAATCAACACCACTTACTGATGATACATTAAGCCAAAAAGAAGCTGGAACAGAGGGATTGAATTTGAAGCAGCATATTGACCAACAAGTCAAAGTGTGGTCAGTTAGTGCAGATGACCCGTCAAACCCAAAAGTCAACATAACTGAGGCCGGAGTGTTAGAAAATTTGGGGTTTAGGGTAAATTGATAATCCTGGATGATTGATTGAATCGTGTATAATTCACTCTCCGAATAAAGTATTTCGACCATTTTGCCTGGGTTTCACGAAATCCTTATTGGGATAAGACAATAAAAAACAATCTGTATCTTAGGCAGAGAAAACAGATCAGAAACTCAGAGATTAGTTAGGGTTTTTCGTTAGTATAATCTGAGACCAAAATCTGTTTTATAAACAGATGAGAAGAAGGAGTGGACATGACTGTTGATCTCCAATAGTCATGATTGTTAGTCAACAGAAGTGTCCTTTGCGGGAAAAACTGGCGGGAATTAGTTGGAGTACCAATAATACCGTTTAGGTTTCGGGAAAAACTGGCGGGAATTAAGCGGGACCCCAACAAGGGGCGCTGCCCCTTGACCCCGCAAGGGGGCGCAGCCCCCTTGACCCCTGCTTCTTTATCGTGATCGAAAACATATTGACTCAAAATGAGTGTGTACTCCACACTTTCCCTTACTCATATCCGAGCCTAATATGAGATCGCATTGGTCTCTAGTAAATCCAATTACATAAAATCGTTGATGACACTAAAATCACCAACACGGAGTGAGTAAAGAAATGGCTATGGAAGTAGTGGATTATATAGATGCTAGTAGAAATGAATCTTCAAGTAAAATAGATGAGGCAAAATCAATAGGAAATGAAGAACATGTACAAAAACCGGAGCGCGTTTCAGAAGAAAGCATGAGTAATGAAACAAGCAGAATAGATCATAGCCAAGGAGAAAACTCTGAGAATTCTCAAGTTGAAGGAAGTTCTAATGTTGATGGGAAGGAAGTAAATACCTTAAATGGCCTTGGAGGATATATAAGCTCCAAGAAACTGGGTTTTGCAAAAAATAGGATGTTGGAAAGTAGAAGGGGGTCCGAGATTAGTGCTTCACGGATAGGATGAAGACGATTTGGGAAAGGAGGAGTGGAAGGAATAATAAGATACAAAAAGATGGTGGAAATGGTGAAATGAAAATAATTTCAGATGTAGGAAATACAAAAGCTGATCAACCGGTTGAAGGTGTGCAGGAAAAGGAAATCGAGCGAATAATTTCAGAGAAACATTATATTTCTTCAGAAAAAGATGAAGTACCGGGAGATTTGGAGGCTGAAGATCTTCATGAACCTGATAGTGATACTTGGAGAGAATCAAGCTCCAATCTGAAAGATGATAAAGAAGAATACAAAGAGGAAACAAATGAGTCTGACTTTTAGCTAATAAAGAAATCACAAAGACATGTAATTGAGTGTAAGCTTGATAGATATTGGCATGTTACCACTGTTAAAGCAGCTTATATCTATTATCCCTTTCTGTTTAACTGGTGAAAACTACTCCCTCCGTCCCAAAATGATCTGCACGCTTTTTTCGCTGTTACTACGAATGAACTTTGAGCAATAACTTTAGGTTGATTTGATTATACTAATGAAAATCTAAAACTTGCTATTGATAGTATTGTTGATGGTGTATCTATAACCAGCTTTACATTTTCATTAGTATAATTAAATCAACCCAAGTTATTGCTCAAATTTCCTTCGTAGTAACAGCGAAAAAAGCATGAAGATTATTTTGGGACGGAGGGAGTATGATCCAAGCATAGCTTAGAGATCTCATGGAGATCCAAAATGGTGGCATTATTATGTACTCCCTCCGTCCCAAAACGAATGTCATCCAGTATGGGAAGGACAGACAAAAGAAAGGCAATTATTTCTGAAAATGCAGAAAAAAAAACATCTGAAACCCCACTTATGCATTCTCTGTCCTTCAAAACTTTCTGCCAGTGCCAGACAAGAAATGGAAGTTGGAAGAAAACCTCAAATCTGACTATTCCTAAATGTGCATATAACAAACCCTTCTATCAAAATATATATATACTCCCTCCGTCCCGGTAGAAGCTTCACCATTTTGAGAGTGCACAAGAATTAAGAAAAGTAATGAGTGGGAAATGGGTTGTGAGAGGGAAGAAGTGAGTGGGTATGACAAGTGGGACCCATAGTTTAAATGTGTGAGGGGGAAAAGTTAGTGGGTATGACAAGTGGGGACCACAATTTATGTATGTGAGAGGAAAAAGTGAGTGGGGATGACAAGTGGGGCTTAAATTTATAACCATTTTAGGAAAGGTGAAGCAATCAACGGGACATCCATTTGGGTAATAAGTGAAGCTTCAAATGGGACGGAGGGAGTATATATGTAGGTGCTCAAATGAGAACGTAAATATCGTGAGAACCGTGAGAACTTGGATACATTAGGTAAGAACCTAATCTATCCAAGTAATGTATCCAAGTGAACCATTGGATACATTAGTTTTTACCTAATGTATCCAAGTAATGTATCCAATGTCTCCAAGTGAACCATTGGATACATTAGGTAAAAACCTAATGTATCCAAGTTCTCACAGTTCTCACGATCCTATATATATATATATATATATATATATATATATATATATATATATATATATATTTACGGAAATGTTACCACATTCAAAGTTATCATTATATTATACTCCGTATTTATCTTTTTGGAACATATTTCAATTACCAATTTTCAACAAAATCACTCTGTCAATGTGTAATAATTTTCATAAACTTAATTTCTCCCCATTAAAATTAAACAGCAAGGAGGAGCTCATAATATCCTAAAACAGTAGAGCAGACGCGTTCAACAGAAACCATATTACAATCCTAACCGTTTATTTCAATTCAGTTCTGATAGTTTGATCCCGCCTACTTGACATACAATTCATGAAATATTCTTCCCTTTATTTATAGATTTTGTCTAAGTGAAGAAAAACATCTCCATTCACTGTTCTCTTCTGGAGCTAAATAATAACTAAATGAAAACTGAACTGAAGTACTCTATTCAGTTGTCAACCTTACTTGAGGGAAATATAGTCTAAAATACTACTGCCATCCCAAAATTCATTTCAATTATGGAAATATAGTCTAAAATACTACTTGACATACAATTCATGAAATAATAGCAGTCTCCCTCCGTCCCAAAATGATGGTCCCATTTCCCCTTTTTTGTTCGTCTTAGAAAGTTAGTCCCATTTCCAAAATGAAGGCTTCAAAATCACTGAATATCAAAAACTTATTATCTAAAATGTTTGAAAACATAAAGGAGACTATTATTTTGGTACGGATGGAGTATAATTCAAATTAAATTAATAATAATACTGCAATAGATAATCATTTTATGCACAGACCGGATAATAATGGTTTAAGCTTTGGCTAATCACAAAAGTGACTATCCCCCAATAGCTCAAGACCAATAGATCACAAGTCTACAACACAGATTTCTTAGAATCATGCAACAAACTTGATTTTTTTTGCAAAATATCATTTTATTAAGTCCATGAAATTAGGTTCTGATTCATTGACACTGATAATACCAAATACCTCATCTGTCCCGGAAAAAAATGTCTTATATTTGACTTTATGGTCAAATTGATAATAACAAATACCTCCTCTGTCACTTTTGGGCCAGTTTGGCTTGTGCTAGACTTTCAGCATTACTCCTATGCCACTGGAACACTAACACATTTGACAACAAGTTGGGAGATTTTATTTATATACATAAGAATTAAAATTTGAGGCCCTAATTTCAATAAAAATTTCGGAGGCCCTAAGCGGCCTCCTTGCTTGCCAAGCATTATAGTGGAAAACCATCCGATAAAAAGGATTAGGACAAAATGAAGATTATGAAATCGAGTTGGGGTTTATATAGAAATGTTTCAAGTCTTAGTAGTGTAAGTGGGAGATTTGCATTTCAAACCATGACTTTTCTGTATATTTGTTCGAAGTTCAAATCCGTTTGAGCTTGTGAACCATTTAGTTCGGGCCAAAAATATGGGATTAGCTGCTCCATTTCACACTGGCTAGGCCCATTTTTCAATTGAACTCGGACTATGTATACAACTTTAACAAAAAAAACCTAAGGACTAAGACGTACACAAAACTGAATAAGCAGAGTGTGCGAAATTAGAAGCAATCTTTATCATGCAACAACAAGCAAGGAGAAAAGTCATCTTTCCCAGAACAGAAGAAAAAGATCAAGATGATAATACTGTAGGCAAACAGAACAATCTTTAAAAAAATCTGGTTGACAAATTCGGAAAAAAATTACTACAGTGGGCAAAAATTAGAAGTCCACTCACCTAATACGACATTTTCGCTGTCCATTAAGCACCAAAAGAACAAAACTATCTTCATGTTTTTTGTTAAAGCTTTCAAGAAACAAATACTCCGTCCTCTATTTCACCAACCTGATACTACAGCATATTATGTATTAAGCTTTAACCATCAGCATCTTAAACTCTGGAATGAGGATCACTTTAAGAATACTCCCTTATCAAACTCCAACAAAAATTGCTTTTACTATCTCTCCCCAATTCCCTAGCAGCATTCCATAATAGTGCATACATTCACTGCTCAAAAGAGATTTAAAAAAAGAAAAGAAAAAGTAAGCAATTATAATCTCCTCAGCTTGCGTCTCAAATTTGCTGCCTTTTTTTTTTTTTTTTTTTTTTTTTACTTTTCACTATGAACTCTAATGCACCCCAAAAAAACTAATTTTCCCAGTTTTCTTTCTAAGCTTCTCTAGTGATATTTTTATCTTTAGTATACAAAATATTATCACCTTCTCCCTCCAAATTAGCTCCTTTTTCCCTCTCCCCTCCTGCCTTTTTATTTGTTTCCCTTACTTTTTCGCTCTTTTTGATACTTTCTCTCTTTGTACTTAAGGTCGCTACTATATTTTCAATCCTCATGCCTACACCACAATAATATGAACCAAATTTATTTGTTGAATCTAAAAAGGACTCACTGCTATTTTCTCGTACCTCTTTTTACTCACTGACCACATAACTAAATCTTTTTCAATATCATATTGTTAAGTTAATCTCCAAAAAGTTACAAATAACATCATAGTCATGAGCCACAAACTGCTCAGAAATTATCTTTTTATTACAAGGATGGTGCTCACTATTCATGAGCACTCTATCTTTTTTATTATACACCAACTAATACATTACATACTCTGTTCTCACTACCTTATCTCTTTGTAAGTAACACATTCACTTTGACACAGGAATTCAGTCCATTCCAGATTAATATTAAGGCCCCAGAAGTCTCATTTGGTCCAATATACTCCTATTCACAGCCCTGACACTCTGAACAAAATCATAAGTTGGGGATCGCCTTTAAGATACTCCCTTACCAAATTCCTACAGAAATTACTTATACTATGTCTGCCCAACTCCCTAACATTCCATAACAGTGCATAACGTAATTAGGACTCTAATATTGTTCATACTTTGTATATATACCTTAGTAAATATACTACTCATCTCACGGTTGTGAGACATAAACCTCCAACGTTTTCTTCTTTCTCATCTCTTCCGTCTCCTTTCTCATTATATTGAGTATTCACTCTTATATGGTCTCAGTCGCTAACTAGGAACCATGGATGACTTTCTCGTACACCCGGTAGCGATTCTTCTTCTCTATCCAATCTTGATGGCACTCTCAAACACAACCCTTTACCCCTAAATCTCAATATCCAGTCCTTCATGGGGAATGCTCATCTGACCCATGAAAATTACATGAACTGGAGATCTATCCTGTTTACGGTGTTGACAACTTTTTCCCTCACCGATAGCCTCACCAACACCATCGTTCATCCGTAAAAATGCCAGACGAGAAAGCCAACCCAGCCCACCTTCTTTTCAAACAAGCTTCTAGCTTGGTTTTGGGGTGGATGATTTACAGGATTTATTGCTCCAGGAAGAGGATCTCCTTTTGTAACAACCGGCTCTTTTATTTATTTATTAAGGTGTTGGACTACTATTAATTAAATTATGGATTGGGTTTAAAGTTGGCCCAAGCTAATTAAAACCCAATAAGGTTAGTTAACCTTTTTATAATAGGAATGGGAAACCCTATGCTATATATTAATTTAAAACCCTCCCCTCTTTAATAATCACAAAAGAAAAGAAAAAAAGAAAAAATAGAGAACGGGAGAGTTGGAGCGGCGGCGAGAGACAGAGAACGGGAGAGAGAACAGAGGCGCGAGAGGAAGAAGAAGGAAGAGGGGGAGTCGAGTTCGTTCATCCAAGGTACTTCCAATAAGCTTAACCTCTTCTCTTCAACCTTAGTAAATCAAATCTTTGGCAAACCCTAAATTCTATTAATCATCTAGGGTTGAGAAATTGGGTTTATAAATCATATATTGTGCAATATATATACATATATATATATACATCTATGCGTGTATATGTGTGTGCGGTGTGTGTGTGTGTTGAGTGCAGAGTGCGGATGTGTGTGTGCAGTGTGTGTGCAACGTGTGTGTGTGTGTGTGTGAGTTGTGCGTGTGTGTGTGTGGGTTGTGGCAGTGTGTGTGCGTATCCAGAAAGTGTGTAGTGTGTGTGTACAGAGTGTGTGTGTGTATTAGGTTTCTTTGTGTGTGCTGAAAAGGTGTAAATAGTGTGTGAATAGTGTACTGTGAATAGTGATTATGAATAGTGCACTGTGAATAGTAATCTGCGAATAGTGTTTTGGGGGGAGAATAATGTAACCCTAGAACGTGTAATTGAGAATGGAATTAATGTAACCCTAGGGATATTTTAGTAATCCGAAAGGGGTATTTTGGGAATACCAATAATGGGTAGAACGAACCCTAACAAAGAGTTTAAGAAGATGAACTCGTGAAGCTAAGAAAGTAAAATAAGTATAATGGGGACGGGGAATTAAAGTGATTCATGTTCCTAAGAAATCCTCATTTGCATGTTTGTAGATTGTGCACGTGATTTTGCTAAGTGAAGAACACAAAGTCAAGGTAAGGGATTACGATCCTTAGTTCTTGATGTCTCTATCCTTTAATGTAGGATTCCTATATATTCTTTCATGAGTAGTTACCTAGTGGCGGTAACATTTGAATTCTTAAAAGTTGTGAACGCCTTTTGAATGTTCCTACCCCTTGACATGTTTTAAATCAATGGGTACCAAAACATATCTTTGAAATTGTATGGTGTTCTCGTACCTTGAACACTAAGTTGAAACCTTGCTATATCTTAATGTGGTATAGACATTCGCTTACTTTGCTATATCTTAATGTGGTATAGACATTCGCTTACTTCGCTATATCTCAATGTGGTATAGACGGACTAAGTAGGTTAATCTAGTTTGAAATGAAAAAGAACTAGACTTTGGTACTGCTTAAATGAAGTAGTTGATTATCATGATAAATCTTACTTAAATGCCCTGCTCAGGCATTGCACCTGAAATGGTGACGTTATCTTGGAATTGACGGACTTGAAAGTAAATGTCACATTCATTTTTGAAAAGTTTATTAGTTAACTGTTTTTGAATCTTAACGGTTAACTTATTATTTTATGAAAACCTATCTTTGAAAATATTATTATTGGTTCGTTCTTCCGGTCATCTCTCCTTAGTACCCGGAGAGATCCCGTATGAACTTACTGAGCATTGTTCGCTCACCCCTTCCATAATAATTGTTCTCCAGGATATAAATAGGAGAAGGTCTCGAAGGACAAAAGAGGAGTTGTTGAGGTGATAATGAAGACCCTTGATGACGAAGTTTAAGAAGTTTTAGTAGTAGTCAGAATGGATTGTTATGAATGTTTATTTTGAAGGTTAGTCATGTCTAGCCGTTGGAGTTTTAAAAGACAGTTAAATTCGCTTCCGTTATTTATTTTGAATAGTGGTTAGAGATACTAGCCGTTGATGTTTGAATTATCGTTTAAGACCGTTGTTTTCCCGCGTTTGGGGACGGATTTTATTAAAGGATATTATATTATATTACTCCGAAATTCGGGGTGTTACAGTTGGTAATCAGAGCTCCGGTTTAGGTTTACATGGGAGACTATAGAAAGAAGTTAAGACTATGAGGATAAATAGTACTTAACATAGATTGGGCTTTAGAACTCTGATAAGGAAGATAGTACTTTTGAGGAAACTTTCTAAATTGAGAAACTGACCTTTTGAGGAAACTTTCTAAATTAGGAAACTTTCTAAATTGAGGAACTTTCCAAATAAGGAAACTTACTATTTTGGGAAAGAACCTAAGATAGGAAACGTCTCTTTATGTCTTTCTTTTATATGCTTAAGATGACGGTTATTTGACTTTAAGTATGTGATTCTAACGTTGATTGTGTCCAAATTATAGGAAATGGACGGACTTAAGGACAAAATGATGAAGAATTTGAGGCATAAGACACCAAAGGAAAGGGCAGCTCTGAGGCATGCATGGACTGTCAGAAAGCTCAAGAAGCAGCTTAAACATGAAAAGAAGAAAACAGACTCTACATTTGAGCGATGGATGTATACTAGGGAAAGGTGGCATAAAGCGGTAGATGAAGTGGAGAAGCTAAAAGAGGCTGTGAATAAGCAGGACGTGTATGAAGCCTCGATAAGGGAAGAATATTACAGAAATTACTACAAAGTCCCAGAACTTGAGGAAGCACCCAATGTGGGGGAAATGGGAGCCAATGAGGAGATAGAGGAACTAGAAGAGGAAGAAGCTGTAGAGATAGAGGTCATAGTGGAGGGCAACGAGGCTGCCCCAATTGTGATCGAAGATGAGGAAGAACTGGAGGAAGCACCGGTTCGTAGGCCGAGAGGAAGGCCAAGAGGTTCAAAGAGTGCACCAAGGGTCCCTAGTGGAAGACCTAGGGGAAGGCCTAGGAAGAATGTAGGCCGTGATTGAGGAACGAAATTTAGAGTTATTTTATTCTTAGTATTAATAGCTAGCTTAGTCAGTTGGATTCTTTTAGTAGAACTCTCGTTTTGTTTGGATTCCAAAATTCTTTTAATAAAATTATTGAAGTTATTTTAGCATATAGTCTTGTCAATTGTGTTGTTTTAAAATTTTGGCAAACGAACTAATTAAAACAAGAAATAGTGGTCAAATGAAAAGATCATGAATGAAATTGGCTTAGTGAAACAGCCAAGTGAAAGTTAGTTTCGGTCAGAGTAGAATGATTGAAACAAGCATAAGCGGCCCAATGAAATGGCCAAGGCAAAGAAGAACCAAAGAAATCTTTTGAAATGAATGTATGATTGGTCGGGAAGACGGCCAAATATAACCGAAAGCATGGTCTAGTGAAATGACCTATGAAAGTAAATCACGATTTATAGAAAGAAATAATAAAGATAGGGGTATAATGAGACCCAAGAAATGTAGTAAAATTTACTATAATAAGAAAGTGTTGGCTTAGTAAACGGCCATAGGTCTAAGTGAATGACCTTTATTTAGATAACAAGCCTAGTAAGGCGACCTCAGTGTATGTTGTGAAAGTAAAAGTATAAAGTACGCGAGAGCGTGTAACACGTTTTGTATTCGCAGTATTAATAGATATCCTGTTATCCTCAGATGTCGAGGAACAACAGAAGGAGCAATGCCGGAAACGATGGTGGACAAGATCCCAACATGACTAATTTACTACAGACATTAGCTCAGACAATGGCTGGAATCGGCCAAGTAGTGCAAGGATTGGCAGCTCAGCAGCAGCAACCACAACCTCAACCAGTGACACAGAGAGATCCTCTTGAGTCATTTCAGAAAAGAAACCCAGAATCATTCTCTGGAGAGCCAAAAGATAAGCCAGAGGATTGGATAAAAGACATGGAGAAGATTTTTGAGACGTTGACTTGCACAACGGAACAACAGGTGGTATTTGCAACGTTCATGTTTAAAGGAGAGGCTCTTAAATGGTGGGAAGCCGAAAAGAGAGCATCAGCTGCGTGTGGAGATGAGGCCTTCACGTGGAACAGGTTTAAGACGGTGTTTTATGAGAAGTATTACCCCGCAAGTGTCCGCAATGAGAAAGTAGCGGAGTTCCTGATGCTGACTCATGGTAGCATGACCGTAGATGATTACTGCGCTAAGTTCACAGAGCTGCTGGAATTCGCTCCGACTTTCTTTGATAACGAGGGGCAGAAAGCCCGTAAGTTTGAAGCGGGATTGAGTGACCGCATAAGGTTCAGGATTACACCTTTAATGCTGCCAACATACAGTGACATTGTGGACCGGGCAAGGTTGGTAGAGAAAGAATCTGATAATTACCGCAGCAAGAAAGAGGAAAAGAAGAAAGCCATTGAAAAGGAATCGACTGGATGGAAAGGAAGTTCCGGAGGATGGAACCGAGATGGGGGTAACAAGCGAAAAGCCAGTGATGATAATCGTGGGAAAGAAGGTGCTGGGAATAAGTATCAGAACAAGGGCTACAATAACCGCCGAGATGGAGACAAAAATGATGCTCGTGATAAGGGGACGGGCGAGAAGTGTCAGTCCTGCCAGGGAAGGCACAAAACTGAAGACTGCTGGTTCAAGGAAAAGAAATGCTACAACTGCGACAAGATGGGACACCCGTATTGGAAATGCCCAGAACCAAAGAAGAACAACAATGCACAGGGAGCTAAGGATGGCGACAAGGACAAGGGTGGAGGCCGTGGTCGTGTGTTCACTATGACGGCTAGAGATGCAAGAGCTTCAAACGATCTGGTAGCAGGTACTCTTCGACTCTGCCTTCGAAATGTATATGCTTTGATTGATACGGGCGCTACGCACTCCGTTATTAGTACGCGAGTGGCGAAACAAATGAATTTGAAATCTGAAGAATTAGAGACACCTCTAGTGATAGATACACCTACTAGAGAATCGATTCCTATTGTGTCTATATATAGAAAGTGCCCGTTAAGCATAGGCGAAATGGAACTAGAGGTTGATTTGATCGAATTAGAGATGGGAGAGTTCGATGTAATCTTAGGAATGGACTGGTTAGCTGCATACCATGCCCATGTTGACTGTTTCAAGAAGGAAGTTCACTTTAGGTTGCCATCTGGTGAAGAGTTTCGTTTTCAAGGCATGAAGCCTAGAACCAGATTGGACTTCATCTCTGTGATGAGGGCTCGCAGGTTGCTAAGGAAAGGATGTGAGGGGTTTTTGGCTTACGTTGGAAAAACCGATAGTGGGGAGATTAGTATAGAATCTTTGTCAGTAGTTAGAGAATTTACAGATGTGTTTCCAGAGGAATTGCCTGGTATACCACCAGAGAGGGAAGTGGAGTTCTCTATCGATTTGGCACCAGAAACCGCGCCAATATCAAAGGCACCTTACAGAATGGCTCCGGCAGAATTGAAAGAGCTAAAAGAGCAACTACAAGAACTGTTGGATAAGGGTTTGATTAGACCAAGTGTATCGCCATGGGGTGCACCGGTGTTATTCGTGAAGAAGAAGGATGGGTCAATGAGAATGTGTATCGACTATAGAGAATTGAACCGCGTGACGGTAAGGAATCAGTACCCATTACCCAGGATTGATGACTTATTCGACCAACTTCGGGGAGCATGTTACTTTTCGAAGATAGATTTGAGATCTGGTTATCATCAGTTAAGGGTGAAAAAGGAAGACATTGCGAAGACGGCCTTTAGGACAAGGTATGGTCACTACGAGTTTTTGGTGATGCCTTTTGGGTTGACTAATGCGCCTGCCGCGTTTATGGAGTTGATGAATAGGGTATTTCAGGAACTTCTGGACAAATGTGTCATAGTACTCATTGATGATATTCTAGTCTACTCAAGGACTAAGGAGGAGCACGAGGAGCATTTGAGGTTAGTGTTACAAATCTTAAGGGAACAACAATTGTATGCTAAGTTCAAGAAGTGCGAATTCTGGTTGGAAAAAGTAGCGTTCTTAGGCCATGTTATATCTAAGGAGGGGGTAGAAGTGGACCCGACCAAGATAGAGGCTATCGTGAACTGGGAGAGGCCTACTACTGTTAGTGAAATAAGGAGCTTTTTGGGTTTGGCTGGTTACTATAGGAGATTCGTTGAAGGTTTCTCTAAATTATCTGTGCCATTGACAAGACTGACTCAAAAAGGAGTAAAATACGTTTGGTCAGAGGAGTGTGAGAAGAGTTTTCAAGAGTTGAAGCGACGACTGGTGTCTGCACCCGCTCTTACATTACCCTCTGGATCAGACGGGTTTGTAATTTATAGCGATGCGTCGATTAAGGGATTAGGCTGCGTGTTAATGCAGAGTGACAAGGTTATAGCCTATGCATCGAGACAATTGAAGGTCCATGAAAAGAACTACCCGACTCATGATTTAGAATTAGCCGCGGTAGTATTTGCATTGAAGATTTGGAGACATTACTTATATGGGACGACATGCCAAATTTATACGGATCATAAGAGTCTTAAGTACATCTTTACTCAGAAAGAGCTTAACATGAGGCAAAGGCGATGGCTCGAATTATTAAAAGACTATGATTGTGAAATCTTATATCATCCTGGGAAAGGCAATAAGGTGGCGGATGCGCTAAGTAGGAAGAATCATGGAACCCTAGCGACGTTAAAGCCTAAGGAGGTAAGTACGTGGAGTCGTATTGAGATGTTAGGCGTGAAGGTAAGAGTTCAAGGCTATATGGCACATTTGAGTGTACAGCCTACGCTGTTGGATAGAATCAAAATAGCACAAGTAACTGATGAAGAAGTAAGCAAAGTACGTGCAAACTTAGTGGAAGGAAAATGGAAGGACTTTTGTATGGGAGAAGACGGGATTGTGAGGTACCAATCGAGGATTTGGGTGCCAAGCAACGAAGACATCAAAAGAGAGATTTTAAATGAAGCCCATTGTTCGAGGTTTTCTGTGCATCCGGGAAGCACAAAAATGTATAGAGATCTGAGGGAATCTTATTGGTGGAACCATATGAAGGGAGATGTGGCAGAATTCGTGTCAAGATGTTTAGTTTGTCAACAAGTAAAAAGTGAGCATCAAAGGCCTGCAGGACTATTACAGTCGTTACCTATCCCCGAGTGGAAGTGGGAACACATAGCTATGGATCTAGTGGTTGGATTACCGAAGACGTTGAAAGGGTATAACGCAATTTGGGTGATAGTAGATAGGCTCACTAAATCGGCCCATTTTCTGGCAATCAAGGTGACAGATTCGCTAGAAAGGATGGCTAAATTGTATATTGATGAGATTGTAAGGTTGCATGGAATACCGGTGTCAATAGTGTCTGATAGAGATGCGCGATTCACGTCAAAATTTTGGAAAAGTTTGCAACAAGCTTTGGGGACAGAGTTGACAATGAGTACAGCTTTTCACCCGCAGACCGATGGACAGTCAGAAAGAACTATCCAAACGTTGGAGGATATGCTACGAGCTACATCTTTAGATTGGCAAGGGACTTGGGATGAACATTTTCCATTGGTAGAGTTCGCATATAATAACAGTTTCCATGCTAGTATTGGAATGGCACCGTACGAGGCACTGTATGGGCGAAAGTGTAGATCACCGACTTGTTGGGACGAAGTGGGTGAAAGGAAGTTGACTGGACCAGAAATTGTCCAAGTGACGGCGGACAAGGTACAACAGATAAGAAATTGGCTTTTGACTGCGCAGAGCAGACAGAAATCCTATGCTGATCGTAGAAGACGTGACTTAGAATTTCAAATCGGGGATCGAGTATTTTTGAAGATCTCGCCAACAAAAGGAATTATGAGATTTGGTATTCGCGGGAAGTTAAGCCCGAGGTACGTGGGGCCGTTCGAAATTTTGGAAAGAGTTGGGGCAGTAGCTTATAAGTTAGCCCTACCGCCTGTACTAGCGGGAGTACATAATGTGTTCCATGTATCGATGTTAAGGAAGTACATTTTCGACCCAAGCCATGTGATCGAGTATAAGCAGCTTAGAGTTCGAGCTGATTTAAGCTATGATGAAAGGCCCGTAAAGGTTGTCGACCGCAAGGATCAGATTTTAAGGAAAAGGGTGATTCCTTATGTAAAAGTGCAATGGAGCAACCATACAGAAAGAGAAGCTACATGGGAGCTCGAGAGCGAGATGCGAGAAACGTATCCCGACCTATTTTCAGAATGACGAGTTCGGTTTGGAGGACCAAACCCTTTTAAGGAGGTAAGAATGTAACAACCGGCTCTTTTATTTATTTATTAAGGTGTTGGACTACTATTAATTAAATTATGGATTGGGTTTAAAGTTGGCCCAAGCTAATTAAAACCCAATAAGGTTAGTTAACCTTTTTATAATAGGAATGGGAAACCCTATGCTATATATTAATTTAAAACCCTCCCCTCTTTACTAATCACAAAAGAAAAGAAAAAAAGAAAAAATAGAGAACGGGAGAGTTGGAGCGGCGGCGAGAGACAGAGAACGGGAGAGAGAACAGAGGCGCGAGAGGAAGAAGAAGGAAGAGGGGGAGTCGAGTTCGTTCATCCAAGGTACTTCCAATAAGCTTAACCTCTTCTCTTCAACCTTAGTAAATCAAATCTTTGGCAAACCCTAAATTCTATTAATCATCTAGGGTTGAGAAATTGGGTTTATAAATCATATATTGTGCAATATATATACATATATATATATACATCTATGCGTGTATATGTGTGTGCGGTGTGTGTGTGTGTTGAGTGCAGAGTGCGGATGTGTGTGTGCAGTGTGTGTGCAACGTGTGTGTGTGTGTGTGTGTGAGTTGTGCGTGTGTGTGTGTGGGTTGTGGCAGTGTGTGTGTGTATCCAGAAAGTGTGTAGTGTGTGTGTACAGAGTGTGTGTGTGTATTAGGTTTCTTTGTGTGTGCTGAAAAGGTGTAAATAGTGTGTGAATAGTGTACTGTGAATAGTGATTATGAATAGTGCACTGTGAATAGTAATCTGCGAATAGTGTTTTGGGGGGAGAATAATGTAACCCTAGAACGTGTAATTGAGAATGGAATTAATGTAACCCTAGGGATATTTTAGTAATCCGAAAGGGGTATTTTGGGAATACCAATAATGGGTAGAACGAACCCTAACAAAGAGTTTAAGAAGATGAACTCGTGAAGCTAAGAAAGTAAAATAAGTATAATGGGGACGGGGAATTAAAGTGATTCATGTTCCTAAGAAATCCTCATTTGCATGTTTGTAGATTGTGCACGTGATTTTGCTAAGTGAAGAACGCAAAGTCAAGGTAAGGGATTACGATCCTTAGTTCTTGATGTCTCTATCCTTTAATGTAGGATTCCTATATATTCTTTCATGAGTAGTTACCTAGTGGCGGTAACATTTGAATTCTTAAAAGTTGTGAACGCCTTTTGAATGTTCCTACCCCTTGACATGTTTTAAATCAATGGGTACCAAAACATATCTTTGAAATTGTATGGTGTTCTCGTACCTTGAACACTAAGTTGAAACCTTGCTATATCTTAATGTGGTATAGACATTCGCTTACTTTGCTATATCTTAATGTGGTATAGACATTCGCTTACTTCGCTATATCTCAATGTGGTATAGACGGACTAACTAGGTTAATCTAGTTTGAAATGAAAAAGAACTAGACTTTGGTACTGCTTAAATGAAGTAGTTGATTATCATGATAAATCTTACTTAAATGCCCTGATCAGGCATTGCACCTGAAATGGTGACGTTATCTTGGAATTGACGGACTTGAAAGTAAATGTCACATTCATTTTTGAAAAGTTTATTAGTTAACTGTTTTTGAATCTTAACGGTTAACTTATTATTTTATGAAAACCTATCTTTGAAAATATTATTATTGGTTCGTTCTTCCGGTCATCTCTCCTTAGTACCCGGAGAGATCCCGTATGAACTTACTGAGCATTGCTCGCTCACCCCTTCCATAATAATTGTTCTCTAGGATATAAATAGGAGAAGGTCTCGAAGGACAAAAGAGGAGTTGTTGAGGTGATAATGAAGACCCTTGATGACGAAGTTTAAGAAGTTTTAGTAGTAGTCAGAATGGATTGTTATGAATGTTTATTTTGAAGGTTAGTCATGTCTAGCCGTTGGAGTTTTAAAAGACAGTTAAATTCGCTTCCGTTATTTATTTTGAATAGTGGTTAGAGATACTAGCCGTTGATGTTTGAATTATCGTTTAAGACCGTTGTTTTCCCGCGTTTGGGGACGGATTTTATTAAAGGATATTATATTATATTACTCCGAAATTCGGGGTGTTACAGTTGGTAATCAGAGCTCCGGTTTAGGTTTACATGGGAGACTATAGAAAGAAGTTAAGACTATGAGGATAAATAGTACTTAACATAGATTGGGCTTTAGAACTCTGATAAGGAAGATAGTACTTTTGAGGAAACTTTCTAAATTGAGAAACTGACCTTTTGAGGAAACTTTCTAAATTAGGAAACTTTCTAAATTGAGGAACTTTCCAAATAAGGAAACTTACTATTTTGGGAAAGAACCTAAGATAGGAAACGTCTCTTTATGTCTTTCTTTTATATGCTTAAGATGACGGTTATTTGACTTTAAGTATGTGATTCTAACGTTGATTGTGTCCAAATTATAGGAAATGGACGGACTTAAGGACAAAATGATGAAGAATTTGAGGCATAAGACACCAAAGGAAAGGGCAGCTCTGAGGCATGCATGGACTGTCAGAAAGCTCAAGAAGCAGCTTAAACATGAAAAGAAGAAAACAGACTCTACATTTGAGCGATGGATGTATACTAGGGAAAGGTGGCATAAAGCGGTAGATGAAGTGGAGAAGCTAAAAGAGGCTGTGAATAAGCAGGACGTGTATGAAGCCTCGATAAGGGAAGAATATTACAGAAATTACTACAAAGTCCCAGAACTTGAGGAAGCACCCAATGTGGGGGAAATGGGAGCCAATGAGGAGATAGAGGAACTAGAAGAGGAAGAAGCTGTAGAGATAGAGGTCATAGTGGAGGGCAACGAGGCTGCCCCAATTGTGATCGAAGATGAGGAAGAACTGGAGGAAGCACCGGTTCGTAGGCCGAGAGGAAGGCCAAGAGGTTCAAAGAGTGCACCAAGGGTCCCTAGTGGAAGACCTAGGGGAAGGCCTAGGAAGAATGTAGGCCGTGATTGAGGAACGAAATTTAGAGTTATTTTATTCTTAGTATTAATAGCTAGCTTAGTCAGTTGGATTCTTTTAGTAGAACTCTCGTTTTGTTTGGATTCCAAAATTCTTTTAATAAAATTATTGAAGTTATTTTAGCATATAGTCTTGTCAATTGTGTTGTTTTAAAATTTTGGCAAACGAACTAATTAAAACAAGAAATAGTGGTCAAATGAAAAGATCATGAATGAAATTGGCTTAGTGAAACAGCCAAGTGAAAGTTAGTTTCGGTCAGAGTAGAATGATTGAAACAAGCATAAGCGGCCCAATGAAATGGCCAAGGCAAAGAAGAACCAAAGAAATCTTTTGAAATGAATGTATGATTGGTCGGGAAGACGGCCAAATATAACCGAAAGCATGGTCTAGTGAAATGACCTATGAAAGTAAATCACGATTTATAGAAAGAAATAATAAAGATAGGGGTATAATGAGACCCAAGAAATGTAGTAAAATTTACTATAATAAGAAAGTGTTGGCTTAGTAAACGGCCATAGGTCTAAGTGAATGACCTTTATTTAGATAACAAGCCTAGTAAGGCGACCTCAGTGTATGTTGTGAAAGTAAAAGTATAAAGTACGCGAGAGCGTGTAACACGTTTTGTATTCGCAGTATTAATAGATATCCTGTTATCCTCAGATGTCGAGGAACAACAGAAGGAGCAATGCCGGAAACGATGGTGGACAAGATCCCAACATGACTAATTTACTACAGACATTAGCTCAGACAATGGCTGGAATCGGCCAAGTAGTGCAAGGATTGGCAGCTCAGCAGCAGCAACCACAACCTCAACCAGTGACACAGAGAGATCCTCTTGAGTCATTTCAGAAAAGAAACCCAGAATCATTCTCTGGAGAGCCAAAAGATAAGCCAGAGGATTGGATAAAAGACATGGAGAAGATTTTTGAGACGTTGACTTGCACAACGGAACAACAGGTGGTATTTGCAACGTTCATGTTTAAAGGAGAGGCTCTAAAATGGTGGGAAGCCGAAAAGAGAGCATCAGCTGCGCGTGGAGATGAGGCCTTCACGTGGAACAGGTTTAAGACGGTGTTTTATGAGAAGTATTACCCCGCAAGTGTCCGCAATGAGAAAGTAGCGGAGTTCCTGATGCTGACTCATGGTAGCATGACCGTAGATGATTACTGCGCTAAGTTCACAGAGCTGCTGGAATTCGCTCCGACTTTCTTTGATAACGAGGGGCAGAAAGCCCGTAAGTTTGAAGCGGGATTGAGTGACCGCATAAGGTTCAGGATTACACCTTTAATGCTGCCAACATACAGTGACATTGTGGACCGGGCAAGGTTGGTAGAGAAAGAATCTGATAATTACCGCAGCAAGAAAGAGGAAAAGAAGAAAGCCATTGAAAATGAATCGACTGGATGGAAAGGAAGTTCCGGAGGATGGAACCGAGATGGGGGTAACAAGCGAAAAGCCAGTGATGATAATCGTGGGAAAGAAGGTGCTGGGAATAAGTATCAGAACAAGGGCTACAATAACCGCCGAGATGGAGACAAAAATGATGCTCGTGATAAGGGGACGGGCGAGAAGTGTCAGTCCTGCCAGGGAAGGCACAAAACTGAAGACTGCTGGTTCAAGGAAAAGAAATGCTACAACTGCGACAAGATGGGACACCCGTATTGGAAATGCCCAGAACCAAAGAAGAACAACAATGCACAGGGAGCTAAGGATGGCGACAAGGACAAGGGTGGAGGCCGTGGTCGTGTGTTCACTATGACGGCTAGAGATGCAAGAGCTTCAAACGATCTGGTAGCAGGTACTCTTCGACTCTGCCTTCGAAATGTATATGCTTTGATTGATACGGGCGCTACGCACTCCGTTATTAGTACGCGAGTGGCGAAACAAATGAATTTGAAATCTGAAGAATTAGAGACACCTCTAGTGATAGATACACCTACTAGAGAATCGATTCCTATTGTGTCTATATATAGAAAGTGCCCGTTAAGCATAGGCGAAATGGAACTAGAGGTTGATTTGATCGAATTAGAGATGGGAGAGTTCGATGTAATCTTAGGAATGGACTGGTTAGCTGCATACCATGCCCATGTTGACTGTTTCAAGAAGGAAGTTCACTTTAGGTTGCCATCTGGTGAAGAGTTTCGTTTTCAAGGCATGAAGCCTAGAACCAGATTGGACTTCATCTCTGTGATGAGGGCTCGCAGGTTGCTAAGGAAAGGATGTGAGGGGTTTTTGGCTTACGTTGGAAAAACCGATAGTGGGGAGATTAGTATAGAATCTTTGTCAGTAGTTAGAGAATTTACAGATGTGTTTCCAGAGGAATTGCCTGGTATACCACCAGAGAGGGAAGTGGAGTTCTCTATCGATTTGGCACCAGAAACCGCGCCAATATCAAAGGCACCTTACAGAATGGCTCCGGCAGAATTGAAAGAGCTAAAAGAGCAACTACAAGAACTGTTGGATAAGGGTTTGATTAGACCAAGTGTATCGCCATGGGGTGCACCGGTGTTATTCGTGAAGAAGAAGGATGGGTCAATGAGAATGTGTATCGACTATAGAGAATTGAACCGCGTGACGGTAAGGAATCAGTACCCATTACCCAGGATTGATGACTTATTCGACCAACTTCGGGGAGCATGTTACTTTTCGAAGATAGATTTGAGATCTGGTTATCATCAGTTAAGGGTGAAAAAGGAAGACATTGCGAAGACGGCCTTTAGGACAAGGTATGGTCACTACGAGTTTTTGGTGATGCCTTTTGGGTTGACTAATGCGCCTGCCGCGTTTATGGAGTTGATGAATAGGGTATTTCAGGAACTTCTGGACAAATGTGTCATAGTATTCATTGATGATATTCTAGTCTACTCAAGGACTAAGGAGGAGCACGAGGAGCATTTGAGGTTAGTGTTACAAATCTTAAGGGAACAACAATTGTATGCTAAGTTCAAGAAGTGCGAATTCTGGTTGGAAAAAGTAGCGTTCTTAGGCCATGTTATATCTAAGGAGGGGGTAGAAGTGGACCCGACAAAGATAGAGGCTATCGTGAACTGGGAGAGGCCTACTACTGTTAGTGAAATAAGGAGCTTTTTGGGTTTGGCTGGTTACTATAGGAGATTCGTTGAAGGTTTCTCTAAATTATCTGTGCCATTGACAAGACTGACTCAAAAAGGAGTAAAATACGTTTGGTCAGAGGAGTGTGAGAAGAGTTTTCAAGAGTTGAAGCGACGATTGGTGTCTGCACCCGTTCTTACATTACCCTCTGGATCAGACGGGTTTGTAATTTATAGCGATGCGTCGATTAAGGGATTAGGCTGCGTGTTAATGCAGAGTGACAAGGTTATAGCCTATGCATCGAGACAATTGAAGGTCCATGAAAAGAACTACCCGACTCATGATTTAGAATTAGCCGCGGTAGTATTTGCATTGAAGATTTGGAGACATTACTTATATGGGACGACATGCCAAATTTATACGGATCATAAGAGTCTTAAGTACATCTTTACTCAGAAAGAGCTTAACATGAGGCAAAGGCGATGGCTCGAATTATTAAAAGACTATGATTGTGAAATCTTATATCATCCTGGGAAAGCCAATAAGGTGGCGGATGCGCTAAGTAGGAAGAATCATGGAACCCTAGCGACGTTAAAGCCTAAGGAGGTAAGTACGTGGAGTCGTATTGAGATGTTAGGCGTGAAGGTAAGAGTTCAAGGCTATATGGCACATTTGAGTGTACAGCCTACGCTGTTGGATAGAATCAAAATAGCACAAGTAACTGATGAAGAAGTAAGCAAAGTACGTGCAAACTTAGTGGAAGGAAAATGGAAGGACTTTCGTATGGGAGAAGACGGGATTGTGAGGTACCAATCAAGGATTTGGGTGCCAAGCAACGAAGACATCAAAAGAGAGATTTTAAATGAAGCCCATTGTTCGAGGTTTTCTGTGCATCCGGGAAGCACAAAAATGTATAGAGATCTGAGGGAATCTTATTGGTGGAACCATATGAAGGGAGATGTGGCAGAATTCGTGTCAAGATGTTTAGTTTGTCAACAAGTAAAAAGTGAGCATCAAAGGCCTGCAGGACTATTACAGTCGTTACCTATCCCCGAGTGGAAGTGGGAACACATAGCTATGGATCTAGTGGTTGGATTACCGAAGACGTTGAAAGGGTATAACGCAATTTGGGTGATAGTAGATAGGCTCACTAAATCGGCCCATTTTCTGGCAATCAAGGTGACAGATTCGCTAGAAAGGATGGCTAATTGTATATTGATGAGATTGTAAGGTTGCATGGAATACCGGTGTCAATAGTGTCTGATAGAGATGCGCGATTCACGTCAAAATTTTGGAAAAGTTTGCAACAAGCTTTGGGGACAGAGTTGACAATGAGTACAGCTTTTCACCCGCAGACCGATGGACAGTCAGAAAGAACTATCCAAACGTTGGAGGATATGCTACGAGCTACATCTTTAGATTGGCAAGGGACTTGGGATGAACATTTGCCATTGGTAGAGTTCGCATATAATAACAGTTTCCATGCTAGTATTGGAATGGCACCGTACGAGGCACTGTATGGGCGAAAGTGTAGATCACCGACTTGTTGGGACGAAGTGGGTGAAAGGAAGTTGACTGGACCAGAAATTGTCCAAGTGACGGCGGACAAGGTACAACAGATAAGAAATTGGCTTTTGACTGCGCAGAGCAGACAGAAATCCTATGCTGATCGTAGAAGACGTGACTTAGAATTTCAAATCGGGGATCGAGTATTTTTGAAGATCTCGCCAACAAAAGGAATTATGAGATTTGGTATTCGCGGGAAGTTAAGCCCGAGGTACGTGGGGCCGTTCGAAATTTTGGAAAGAGTTGGGGCAGTAGCTTATAAGTTAGCCCTACCGCCTGTACTAGCGGGAGTACATAATGTGTTCCATGTATCGATGTTAAGGAAGTACATTTCCGACCCAAGCCATGTGATCGAGTATAAGCAGCTTAGAGTTCGAGCTGATTTAAGCTATGATGAAAGGCCCGTAAAGGTTGTCGACCGCAAGGATCAGATTTTAAGGAAAAGGGTGATTCCTTATGTAAAAGTGCAATGGAGCAACCATACAGAAAGAGAAGCTACATGGGAGCTCGAGAGCGAGATGCGAGAAACGTATCCCGACCTATTTTCAGAATGACGAGTTCGGTTTGGAGGACCAAACCCTTTTAAGGAGGTAAGAATGTAACAACCGGCTCTTTTATTTATTTATTAAGGTGTTGGACTACTATTAATTAAATTATGGATTGGGTTTAAAGTTGGCCCAAGCTAATTAAAACCCAATAAGGTTAGTTAACCTTTTTATAATAGGAATGGGAAACCCTATGCTATATATTAATTTAAAACCCTCCCCTCTTTACTAATCACAAAAGAAAAGAAAAAAAGAAAAAATAGAGAACGGGAGAGTTGGAGCGGCGGCGAGAGACAGAGAACGGGAGAGAGAACAGAGGCGCGAGAGGAAGAAGAAGGAAGAGGGGGAGTCGAGTTCGTTCATCCAAGGTACTTCCAATAAGCTTAACCTCTTCTCTTCAACCTTAGTAAATCAAATCTTTGGCAAACCCTAAATTCTATTAATCATCTAGGGTTGAGAAATTGGGTTTATAAATCATATATTGTGCAATATATATACATATATATATATACATCTATGCGTGTATATGTGTGTGCGGTGTGTGTGTGTGTTGAGTGCAGAGTGCGGATGTGTGTGTGCAGTGTGTGTGCAACGTGTGTGTGTGTGTGTGTGTGAGTTGTGCGTGTGTGTGTGTGGGTTGTGGCAGTGTGTGTGTGTATCCAGAAAGTGTGTAGTGTGTGTGTACAGAGTGTGTGTGTGTATTAGGTTTCTTTGTGTGTGCTGAAAAGGTGTAAATAGTGTGTGAATAATGTACTGTGAATAGTGATTATGAATAGTGCACTGTGAATAGTAATCTGCGAATAGTGTTTTGGGGGAGAATAATGTAACCCTAGAACGTGTAATTGAGAATGGAATTAATGTAACCCTAGGGATATTTTAGTAATCCGAAAGGGGTATTTTGGGAATACCAATAATGGGTAGAACGAACCCTAACAAAGAGTTTAAGAAGATGAACTCGTGAAGCTAAGAAAGTAAAATAAGTATAATGGGGACGGGGAATTAAAGTGATTCATGTTCCTAAGAAATCCTCATTTGCATGTTTGTAGATTGTGCACGTGATTTTGCTAAGTGAAGAACGCAAAGTCAAGGTAAGGGATTACGATCCTTAGTTCTTGATGTCTCTATCCTTTAATGTAGGATTCCTATATATTCTTTCATGAGTAGTTACCTAGTGGCGGTAACATTTGAATTCTTAAAAGTTGTGAACGCCTTTTGAATGTTCCTACCCCTTGACATGTTTTAAATCAATGGGTACCAAAACATATCTTTGAAATTGTATGGTGTTCTCGTACCTTGAACACTAAGTTGAAACCTTGCTATATCTTAATGTGGTATAGACATTCGCTTACTTTGCTATATCTTAATGTGGTATAGACATTCGCTTACTTCGCTATATCTCAATGTGGTATAGACGGACTAAGTAGGTTAATCTAGTTTGAAATGAAAAAGAACTAGACTTTGGTACTGCTTAAATGAAGTAGTTGATTATCATGATAAATCTTACTTAAATGCCCTGATCAGGCATTGCACCTGAAATGGTGACGTTATCTTGGAATTGACGGACTTGAAAGTAAATGTCACATTCATTTTTGAAAAGTTTATTAGTTAACTGTTTTTGAATCTTAACGGTTAACTTATTATTTTATGAAAACCTATCTTTGAAAATATTATTATTGGTTCGTTCTTCCGGTCATCTCTCCTTAGTACCCGGAGAGATCCCGTATGAACTTACTGAGCATTGTTCGCTCACCCCTTCCATAATAATTGTTCTCCAGGATATAAATAGGAGAAGGTCTCGAAGGACAAAAGAGGAGTTGTTGAGGTGATAATGAAGACCCTTGATGACGAAGTTTAAGAAGTTTTAGTAGTAGTCAGAATGGATTGTTATGAATGTTTATTTTGAAGGTTAGTCATGTCTAGCCGTTGGAGTTTTAAAAGACAGTTAAATTCGCTTCCGTTATTTATTTTGAATAGTGGTTAGAGATACTAGCCGTTGATGTTTGAATTATCGTTTAAGACCGTTGTTTTCCCGCGTTTGGGGACGGATTTTATTAAAGGATATTATATTATATTACTCCGAAATTCGGGGTGTTACAGTTGGTAATCAGAGCTCCGGTTTAGGTTTACATGGGAGACTATAGAAAGAAGTTAAGACTATGAGGATAAATAGTACTTAACATAGATTGGGCTTTAGAACTCTGATAAGGAAGATAGTACTTTTGAGGAAACTTTCTAAATTGAGAAACTGACCTTTTGAGGAAACTTTCTAAATTAGGAAACTTTCTAAATTGAGGAACTTTCCAAATAAGGAAACTTACTATTTTGGGAAAGAACCTAAGATAGGAAACGTCTCTTTATGTCTTTCTTTTATATGCTTAAGATGACGGTTATTTGACTTTAAGTATGTGATTCTAACGTTGATTGTGTCCAAATTATAGGAAATGGACGGACTTAAGGACAAAATGATGAAGAATTTGAGGCATAAGACACCAAAGGAAAGGGCAGCTCTGAGGCATGCATGGACTGTCAGAAAGCTCAAGAAGCAGCTTAAACATGAAAAGAAGAAAACAGACTCTACATTTGAGCGATGGATGTATACTAGGGAAAGGTGGCATAAAGCGGTAGATGAAGTGGAGAAGCTAAAAGAGGCTGTGAATAAGCAGGACGTGTATGAAGCCTCGATAAGGGAAGAATATTACAGAAATTACTACAAAGTCCCAGAACTTGAGGAAGCACCCAATGTGGGGGAAATGGGAGCCAATGAGGAGATAGAGGAACTAGAAGAGGAAGAAGCTGTAGAGATAGAGGTCATAGTGGAGGGCAACGAGGCTGCCCCAATTGTGATCGAAGATGAGGAAGAACTGGAGGAAGCACCGGTTCGTAGGCCGAGAGGAAGGCCAAGAGGTTCAAAGAGTGCACCAAGGGTCCCTAGTGGAAGACCTAGGGGAAGGCCTAGGAAGAATGTAGGCCGTGATTGAGGAACGAAATTTAGAGTTATTTTATTCTTAGTATTAATAGCTAGCTTAGTCAGTTGGATTCTTTTAGTAGAACTCTCGTTTTGTTTGGATTCCAAAATTCTTTTAATAAAATTATTGAAGTTATTTTAGCATATAGTCTTGTCAATTGTGTTGTTTTAAAATTTTGGCAAACGAACTAATTAAAACAAGAAATAGTGGTCAAATGAAAAGATCATGAATGAAATTGGCTTAGTGAAACAGCCAAGTGAAAGTTAGTTTCGGTCAGAGTAGAATGATTGAAACAAGCATAAGCGGCCCAATGAAATGGCCAAGGCAAAGAAGAACCAAAGAAATCTTTTGAAATGAATGTATGATTGGTCGGGAAGACGGCCAAATATAACCGAAAGCATGGTCTAGTGAAATGACCTATGAAAGTAAATCACGATTTATAGAAAGAAATAATAAAGATAGGGGTATAATGAGACCCAAGAAATGTAGTAAAATTTACTATAATAAGAAAGTGTTGGCTTAGTAAACGGCCATAGGTCTAAGTGAATGACCTTTATTTAGATAACAAGCCTAGTAAGGCGACCTCAGTGTATGTTGTGAAAGTAAAAGTATAAAGTACGCGAGAGCGTGTAAACGTTTTGTATTCGCAGTATTAATAGATATCCTGTTATCCTCAGATGTCGAGGAACAACAGAAGGAGCAATGCCGGAAACGATGGTGGACAAGATCCCAACATGACTAATTTACTGCAGACATTAGCTCAGACAATGGCTGGAATCGGCCAAGTAGTGCAAGGATTGGCAGCTCAGCAGCAGCAACCACAACCTCAACCAGTGACACAGAGAGATCCTCTTGAGTCATTTCAGAAAAGAAACCCAGAATCATTCTCTGGAGAGCCAAAAGATAAGCCAGAGGATTGGATAAAAGACATGGAGAAGATTTTTGAGACGTTGACTTGCACAACGGAACAACAGGTGGTATTTGCAACGTTCATGTTTAAAGGAGAGGCTCTAAATGGTGGGAAGCCGAAAAGAGAGCATCAGCTGCGCGTGGAGATGAGGCCTTCACGTGGAACAGGTTTAAGACGGTGTTTTATGAGAAGTATTACCCCGCAAGTGTCCGCAATGAGAAAGTAGCGGAGTTCCTGATGCTGACTCATGGTAGCATGACCGTAGATGATTACTGCGCTAAGTTCACAGAGCTGCTGGAATTCGCTCCGACTTTCTTTGATAACGAGGGGCAGAAAGCCCGTAAGTTTGAAGCGGGATTGAGTGACCGCATAAGGTTCAGGATTACACCTTTAATGCTGCCAACATACAGTGACATTGTGGACCGGGCAAGGTTGGTAGAGAAAGAATCTGATAATTACCGCAGCAAGAAAGAGGAAAAGAAGAAAGCCATTGAAAAGGAATCGACTGGATGGAAAGGAAGTTCCGGAGGATGGAACCGAGATGGGGGTAACAAGCGAAAAGCCAGTGATGATAATCGTGGGAAAGAAGGTGCTGGGAATAAGTATCAGAACAAGGGCTACAATAACCGCCGAGATGGAGACAAAAATGATGCTCGTGATAAGGGGACGGGCGAGAAGTGTCAGTCCTGCCAGGGAAGGCACAAAACTGAAGACTGCTGGTTCAAGGAAAAGAAATGCTACAACTGCGACAAGATGGGACACCCGTATTGGAAATGCCCAGAACCAAAGAAGAACAACAATGCACAGGGAGCTAAGGATGGCGACAAGGACAAGGGTGGAGGCCGTGGTCGTGTGTTCACTATGACGGCTAGAGATGCAAGAGCTTCAAACGATCTGGTAGCAGGTACTCTTCGACTCTGCCTTCGAAATGTATATGCTTTGATTGATACGGGCGCTACGCACTCCGTTATTAGTACGCGAGTGGCGAAACAAATGAATTTGAAATCTGAAGAATTAGAGACACCTCTAGTGATAGATACACCTACTAGAGAATCGATTCCTATTGTGTCTATATATAGAAAGTGCCCGTTAAGCATAGGCGAAATGGAACTAGAGGTTGATTTGATCGAATTAGAGATGGGAGAGTTCGATGTAATCTTAGGAATGGACTGGTTAGCTGCATACCATGCCCATGTTGACTGTTTCAAGAAGGAAGTTCACTTTAGGTTGCCATCTGGTGAAGAGTTTCGTTTTCAAGGCATGAAGCCTAGAACCAGATTGGACTTCATCTCTGTGATGAGGGCTCGCAGGTTGCTAAGGAAAGGATGTGAGGGGTTTTTGGCTTACGTTGGAAAAACCGATAGTGGGGAGATTAGTATAGAATCTTTGTCAGTAGTTAGAGAATTTACAGATGTGTTTCCAGAGGAATTGCCTGGTATACCACCAGAGAGGGAAGTGGAGTTCTCTATCGATTTGGCACCAGAAACCGCGCCAATATCAAAGGCACCTTACAGAATGGCTCCGGCAGAATTGAAAGAGCTAAAAGAGCAACTACAAGAACTGTTGGATAAGGGTTTGATTAGACCAAGTGTATCGCCATGGGGTGCACCGGTGTTATTCGTGAAGAAGAAGGATGGGTCAATGAGAATGTGTATCGACTATAGAGAATTGAACCGCGTGACGGTAAGGAATCAGTACCCATTACCCAGGATTGATGACTTATTCGACCAACTTCGGGGAGCATGTTACTTTTCGAAGATAGATTTGAGATCTGGTTATCATCAGTTAAGGGTGAAAAAGGAAGACATTGCGAAGACGGCCTTTAGGACAAGGTATGGTCACTACGAGTTTTTGGTGATGCCTTTTGGGTTGACTAATGCGCCTGCCGCGTTTATGGAGTTGATGAATAGGGTATTTCAGGAACTTCTGGACAAATGTGTCATAGTACTCATTGATGATATTCTAGTCTACTCAAGGACTAAGGAGGAGCACGAGGAGCATTTGAGGTTAGTGTTACAAATCTTAAGGGAACAACAATTGTATGCTAAGTTCAAGAAGTGCGAATTCTGGTTGGAAAAAGTAGCGTTCTTAGGCCATGTTATATCTAAGGAGGGGGTAGAAGTGGACCCGACAAAGATAGAGGCTATCGTGAACTGGGAGAGGCTACTACTGTTAGTGAAATAAGGAGCTTTTTGGGTTTGGCTGGTTACTATAGGAGATTCGTTGAAGGTTTCTCTAAATTATCTGTGCCATTGACAAGACTGACTCAAAAAGGAGTAAAATACGTTTGGTCAGAGGAGTGTGAGAAGAGTTTTCAAGAGTTGAAGCGACGACTGGTGTCTGCACCCGTTCTTACATTACCCTCTGGATCAGACGGGTTTGTAATTTATAGCGATGCGTCGATTAAGGGATTAGGCTGCGTGTTAATGCAGAGTGACAAGGTTATAGCCTATGCATCGAGACAATTGAAGGTCCATGAAAAGAACTACCCGACTCATGATTTAGAATTAGCCGCGGTAGTATTTGCATTGAAGATTTGGAGACATTACTTATATGGGACGACATGCCAAATTTATACGGATCATAAGAGTCTTAAGTACATCTTTACTCAGAAAGAGCTTAACATGAGGCAAAGGCAATGGCTCGAATTATTAAAAGACTATGATTGTGAAATCTTATATCATCCTGGGAAAGGCAATAAGGTGGCGGATGCGCTAAGTAGGAAGAATCATGGAACCCTAGCGACGTTAAAGCCTAAGGAGGTAAGTACGTGGAGTCGTATTGAGATGTTAGGCGTGAAGGTAAGAGTTCAAGGCTATATGGCACATTTGAGTGTACAGCCTACGCTGTTGGATAGAATCAAAATAGCACAAGTAACTGATGAAGAAGTAAGCAAAGTACGTGCAAACTTAGTAGAAGGAAAATGGAAGGACTTTCGTATGGGAGAAGACGGGACTGTGAGGTACCAATCGAGGATTTGGGTGCCAAGCAACGAAGACATCAAAAGAGAGATTTTAAATGAAGCCCATTGTTCGAGGTTTTCTGTGCATCCGGGAAGCACAAAAATGTATAGAGATCTGAGGGAATCTTATTGGTGGAACCATATGAAGGGAGATGTGGCAGAATTCGTGTCAAGATGTTTAGTTTGTCAACAAGTAAAAAGTGAGCATCAAAGGCCTGCAGGACTATTACAGTCGTTACCTATCCCCGAGTGGAAGTGGGAACACATAGCTATGGATCTAGTGGTTGGATTACCGAAGACGTTGAAAGGGTATAACGCAATTTGGGTGATAGTAGATAGGCTCACTAAATCGGCCCATTTTCTGGCAATCAAGGTGACAGATTCGCTAGAAAGGATGGCTAAATTGTATATTGATGAGATTGTAAGGTTGCATGGAATACCGGTGTCAATAGTGTCTGATAGAGATGCGCGATTCACGTCAAAATTTTGGAAAAGTTTGCAACAAGCTTTGGGGACAGAGTTGACAATGAGTACAGCTTTTCACCCGCAGACCGATGGACAGTCAGAAAGAACTATCCAAACGTTGGAGGATATGCTACGAGCTACATCTTTAGATTGGCAAGGGACTTGGGATGAACATTTGCCATTGGTAGAGTTCGCATATAATAACAGTTTCCATGCTAGTATTGGAATGGCACCGTACGAGGCACTGTATGGGCGAAAGTGTAGATCACCGACTTGTTGGGACGAAGTGGGTGAAAGGAAGTTGACTGGACCAGAAATTGTCCAAGTGACGGCGGACAAGGTACAACAGATAAGAAATTGGCTTTTGACTGCGCAGAGCAGACAGAAATCCTATGCTGATCGTAGAAGACGTGACTTAGAATTTCAAATCGGGGATCGAGTATTTTTGAAGATCTCGCCAACAAAAGGAATTATGAGATTTGGTATTCGCGGGAAGTTAAGCCCGAGGTACGTGGGGCCGTTCGAAATTTTGGAAAGAGTTGGGGCAGTAGCTTATAAGTTAGCCCTACCGCCTGTACTAGCGGGAGTACATAATGTGTTCCATGTATCGATGTTAAGGAAGTACATTTCCGACCCAAGCCATGTGATCGAGTATAAGCAGCTTAGAGTTCGAGCTGATTTAAGCTATGATGAAAGGCCCGTAAAGGTTGTCGACCGCAAGGATCAGATTTTAAGGAAAAGGGTGATTCCTTATGTAAAAGTGCAATGGAGCAACCATACAGAAAGAGAAGCTACATGGGAGCTCGAGAGCGAGATGCGAGAAACGTATCCCGACCTATTTTCAGAATGACGAGTTCGGTTTGGAGGACCAAACCCTTTTAAGGAGGTAAGAATGTAACAACCGGCTCTTTTATTTATTTATTAAGGTGTTGGACTACTATTAATTAAATTATGGATTGGGTTTAAAGTTGGCCCAAGCTAATTAAAACCCAATAAGGTTAGTTAACCTTTTTATAATAGGAATGGGAAACCCTATGCTATATATTAATTTAAAACCCTCCCCTCTTTACTAATCACAAAAGAAAAGAAAAAAAGAAAAAATAGAGAACGGGAGAGTTGGAGCGGCGGCGAGAGACAGAGAACGGGAGAGAGAACAGAGGCGCGAGAGGAAGAAGAAGGAAGAGGGGGAGTCGAGTTCGTTCATCCAAGGTACTTCCAATAAGCTTAACCTCTTCTCTTCAACCTTAGTAAATCAAATCTTTGGCAAACCCTAAATTCTATTAATCATCTAGGGTTGAGAAATTGGGTTTATAAATCATATATTGTGCAATATATATACATATATATATATACATCTATGCGTGTATATGTGTGTGCGGTGTGTGTGTGTGTTGAGTGCAGAGTGCGGATGTGTGTGTGCAGTGTGTGTGCAACGTGTGTGTGTGTGTGTGTGTGAGTTGTGCGTGTGTGTGTGTGGGTTGTGGCAGTGTGTGTGTGTATCCAGAAAGTGTGTAGTGTGTGTGTACAGAGTGTGTGTGTGTATTAGGTTTCTTTGTGTGTGCTGAAAAGGTGTAAATAGTGTGTGAATAGTGTACTGTGAATAGTGATTATGAATAGTGCACTGTGAATAGTAATCTGCGAATAGTGTTTTGGGGGGAGAATAATGTAACCCTAGAACGTGTAATTGAGAATGGAATTAATGTAACCCTAGGGATATTTTAGTAATCCGAAAGGGGTATTTTGGGAATACCAATAATGGGTAGAACGAACCCTAACAAAGAGTTTAAGAAGATGAACTCGTGAAGCTAAGAAAGTAAAATAAGTATAATGGGGACGGGGAATTAAAGTGATTCATGTTCCTAAGAAATCCTCATTTGCATGTTTGTAGATTGTGCACGTGATTTTGCTAAGTGAAGAACGCAAAGTCAAGGTAAGGGATTACGATCCTTAGTTCTTGATGTCTCTATCCTTTAATGTAGGATTCCTATATATTCTTTCATGAGTAGTTACCTAGTGGCGGTAACATTTGAATTCTTAAAAGTTGTGAACGCCTTTTGAATGTTCCTACCCCTTGACATGTTTTAAATCAATGGGTACCAAAACATATCTTTGAAATTGTATGGTGTTCTCGTACCTTGAACACTAAGTTGAAACCTTGCTATATCTTAATGTGGTATAGACATTCGCTTACTTTGCTATATCTTAATGTGGTATAGACATTCGCTTACTTCGCTATATCTCAATGTGGTATAGACGGACTAAGTAGGTTAATCTAGTTTGAAATGAAAAAGAACTAGACTTTGGTACTGCTTAAATGAAGTAGTTGATTATCATGATAAATCTTACTTAAATGCCCTGCTCAGGCATTGCACCTGAAATGGTGACGTTATCTTGGAATTGACGGACTTGAAAGTAAATGTCACATTCATTTTTGAAAAGTTTATTAGTTAACTGTTTTTGAATCTTAACGGTTAACTTATTATTTTATGAAAACCTATCTTTGAAAATATTATTATTGGTTCGTTCTTCCGGTCATCTCTCCTTAGTACCCGGAGAGATCCCGTATGAACTTACTGAGCATTGTTCGCTCACCCCTTCCATAATAATTGTTCTCCAGGATATAAATAGGAGAAGGTCTCGAAGGACAAAAGAGGAGTTGTTGAGGTGATAATGAAGACCCTTGATGACGAAGTTTAAGAAGTTTTAGTAGTAGTCAGAATGGATTGTTATGAATGTTTATTTTGAAGGTTAGTCATGTCTAGCCGTTGGAGTTTTAAAAGACAGTTAAATTCGCTTCCGTTATTTATTTTGAATAGTGGTTAGAGATACTAGCCGTTGATGTTTGAATTATCGTTTAAGACCGTTGTTTTCCCGCGTTTGGGGACGGATTTTATTAAAGGATATTATATTATATTACTCCGAAATTCGGGGTGTTACAGTTGGTAATCAGAGCTCCGGTTTAGGTTTACATGGGAGACTATAGAAAGAAGTTAAGACTATGAGGATAAATAGTACTTAACATAGATTGGGCTTTAGAACTCTGATAAGGAAGATAGTACTTTTGAGGAAACTTTCTAAATTGAGAAACTGACCTTTTGAGGAAACTTTCTAAATTAGGAAACTTTCTAAATTGAGGAACTTTCCAAATAAGGAAACTTACTATTTTGGGAAAGAACCTAAGATAGGAAACGTCTCTTTATGTCTTTCTTTTATATGCTTAAGATGACGGTTATTTGACTTTAAGTATGTGATTCTAACGTTGATTGTGTCCAAATTATAGGAAATGGACGGACTTAAGGACAAAATGATGAAGAATTTGAGGCATAAGACACCAAAGGAAAGGGCAGCTCTGAGGCATGCATGGACTGTCAGAAAGCTCAAGAAGCAGCTTAAACATGAAAAGAAGAAAACAGACTCTACATTTGAGCGATGGATGTATACTAGGGAAAGGTGGCATAAAGCGGTAGATGAAGTGGAGAAGCTAAAAGAGGCTGTGAATAAGCAGGACGTGTATGAAGCCTCGATAAGGGAAGAATATTACAGAAATTACTACAAAGTCCCAGAACTTGAGGAAGCACCCAATGTGGGGGAAATGGGAGCCAATGAGGAGATAGAGGAACTAGAAGAGGAAGAAGCTGTAGAGATAGAGGTCATAGTGGAGGGCAACGAGGCTGCCCCAATTGTGATCGAAGATGAGGAAGAACTGGAGGAAGCACCGGTTCGTAGGCCGAGAGGAAGGCCAAGAGGTTCAAAGAGTGCACCAAGGGTCCCTAGTGGAAGACCTAGGGGAAGGCCTAGGAAGAATGTAGGCCGTGATTGAGGAACGAAATTTAGAGTTATTTTATTCTTAGTATTAATAGCTAGCTTAGTCAGTTGGATTCTTTTAGTAGAACTCTCGTTTTGTTTGGATTCCAAAATTCTTTTAATAAAATTATTGAAGTTATTTTAGCATATAGTCTTGTCAATTGTGTTGTTTTAAAATTTTGGCAAACGAACTAATTAAAACAAGAAATAGTGGTCAAATGAAAAGATCATGAATGAAATTGGCTTAGTGAAACAGCCAAGTGAAAGTTAGTTTCGGTCAGAGTAGAATGATTGAAACAAGCATAAGCGGCCCAATGAAATGGCCAAGGCAAAGAAGAACCAAAGAAATCTTTTGAAATGAATGTATGATTGGTCGGGAAGACGGCCAAATATAACCGAAAGCATGGTCTAGTGAAATGACCTATGAAAGTAAATCACGATTTATAGAAAGAAATAATAAAGATAGGGGTATAATGAGACCCAAGAAATGTAGTAAAATTTACTATAATAAGAAAGTGTTGGCTTAGTAAACGGCCATAGGTCTAAGTGAATGACCTTTATTTAGATAACAATCCTAGTAAGGCGACCTCAGTGTATGTTGTGAAAGTAAAAGTATAAAGTACGCGAGAGCGTGTAACACGTTTTGTATTCGCAGTATTAATAGATATCCTGTTATCCTCAGATGTCGAGGAACAACAGAAGGAGCAATGCCGGAAACGATGGTGGACAAGATCCCAACATGACTAATTTACTGCAGACATTAGCTCAGACAATGGCTGGAATCGGCCAAGTAGTGCAAGGATTGGCAGCTCAGCAGCAGCAACCACAACCTCAACCAGTGACACAGAGAGATCCTCTTGAGTCATTTCAGAAAAGAAACCCAGAATCATTCTCTGGAGAGCCAAAAGATAAGCCAGAGGATTGGATAAAAGACATGGAGAAGATTTTTGAGACGTTGACTTGCACAACGGAACAACAGGTGGTATTTGCAACGTTCATGTTTAAAGGAGAGGCTCTTAAATGGTGGGAAGCCGAAAAGAGAGCATCAGCTGCGCGTGGAGATGAGGCCTTCACGTGGAACAGGTTTAAGACGGTGTTTTATGAGAAGTATTACCCCGCAAGTGTCCGCAATGAGAAAGTAGCGGAGTTCCTGATGCTGACTCATGGTAGCATGACCGTAGATGATTACTGCGCTAAGTTCACAGAGCTGCTGGAATTCGCTCCGACTTTCTTTGATAACGAGGGGCAGAAAGCCCGTTTGAAGCGGGATTGAGTGACCGCATAAGGTTCAGGATTACACCTTTAATGCTGCCAACATACAGTGACATTGTGGACCGGGCAAGGTTGGTAGAGAAAGAATCTGATAATTACCGCAGCAAGAAAGAGGAAAAGAAGAAAGCCATTGAAAAGGAATCGACTGGATGGAAAGGAAGTTCCGGAGGATGGAACCGAGATGGGGGTAACAAGCGAAAAGCCAGTGATGATAATCGTGGGAAAGAAGGTGCTGGGAATAAGTATCAGAACAAGGGCTACAATAACCGCCGAGATGGAGACAAAAATGATGCTCGTGATAAGGGGACGGGCGAGAAGTGTCAGTCCTGCCAGGGAAGGCACAAAACTGAAGACTGCTGGTTCAAGGAAAAGAAATGCTACAACTGCGACAAGATGGGACACCCGTATTGGAAATGCCCAGAACCAAAGAAGAACAACAATGCACAGGGAGCTAAGGATGGCGACAAGGACAAGGGTGGAGGCCGTGGTCGTGTGTTCACTATGACGGCTAGAGATGCAAGAGCTTCAAACGATCTGGTAGCAGGTACTCTTCGACTCTGCCTTCGAAATGTATATGCTTTGATTGATACGGGCGCTACGCACTCCGTTATTAGTACGCGAGTGGCGAAACAAATGAATTTGAAATCTGAAGAATTAGAGACACCTCTAGTGATAGATACACCTACTAGAGAATCGATTCCTATTGTGTCTATATATAGAAAGTGCCCGTTAAGCATAGGCGAAATGGAACTAGAGGTTGATTTGATCGAATTAGAGATGGGAGAGTTCGATGTAATCTTAGGAATGGACTGGTTAGCTGCATACCATGCCCATGTTGACTGTTTCAAGAAGGAAGTTCACTTTAGGTTGCCATCTGGTGAAGAGTTTCGTTTTCAAGGCATGAAGCCTAGAACCAAATTGGACTTCATCTCTGTGATGAGGGCTCGCAGGTTGCTAAGGAAAGGATGTGAGGGGTTTTTGGCTTACGTTGGAAAAACCGATAGTGGGGAGATTAGTATAGAATCTTTGTCAGTAGTTAGAGAATTTACAGATGTGTTTCCAGAGGAATTGCCTGGTATACCACCAGAGAGGGAAGTGGAGTTCTCTATCGATTTGGCACCAGAAACCGCGCCAATATCAAAGGCACCTTACAGAATGGCTCCGGCAGAATTGAAAGAGCTAAAAGAGCAACTACAAGAACTGTTGGATAAGGGTTTGATTAGACCAAGTGTATCGCCATGGGGTGCACCGGTGTTATTCGTGAAGAAGAAGGATGGGTCAATGAGAATGTGTATCGACTATAGAGAATTGAACCGCGTGACGGTAAGGAATCAGTACCCATTACCCAGGATTGATGACTTATTCGACCAACTTCGGGGAGCATGTTACTTTTCGAAGATAGATTTGAGATCTGGTTATCATCAGTTAAGGGTGAAAAAGGAAGACATTGCGAAGACGGCCTTTAGGACAAGGTATGGTCACTACGAGTTTTTGGTGATGCCTTTTGGGTTGACTAATGCGCCTGCCGCGTTTATGGAGTTGATGAATAGGGTATTTCAGGAACTTCTGGACAAATGTGTCATAGTACTCATTGATGATATTCTAGTCTACTCAAGGACTAAGGAGGAGCACGAGGAGCATTTGAGGTTAGTGTTACAAATCTTAAGGGAACAACAATTGTATGCTAAGTTCAAGAAGTGCGAATTCTGGTTGGAAAAAGTAGCGTTCTTAGGCCATGTTATATCTAAGGAGGGGGTAGAAGTGGACCCGACAAAGATAGAGGCTATCGTGAACTGGGAGAGGCCTACTACTGTTAGTGAAATAAGGAGCTTTTTGGGTTTGGCTGGTTACTATAGGAGATTCGTTGAAGGTTTCTCTAAATTATCTGTGCCATTGACAAGACTGACTCAAAAAGGAGTAAAATACGTTGGTCAGAGGAGTGTGAGAAGAGTTTTCAAGAGTTGAAGCGACGACTGGTGTCTGCACCCGTTCTTACATTACCCTCTGGATCAGACGGGTTTGTAATTTATAGCGATGCGTCGATTAAGGGATTAGGCTGCGTGTTAATGCAGAGTGACAAGGTTATAGCCTATGCATCGAGACAATTGAAGGTCCATGAAAAGAACTACCCGACTCATGATTTAGAATTAGCCGCGGTAGTATTTGCATTGAAGATTTGGAGACATTACTTATATGGGACGACATGCCAAATTTATACGGATCATAAGAGTCTTAAGTACATCTTTACTCAGAAAGAGCTTAACATGAGGCAAAGGCGATGGCTCGAATTATTAAAAGACTATGATTGTGAAATCTTATATCATCCTGGGAAAGGCAATAAGGTGGCGGATGCGCTAAGTAGGAAGAATCATGGAACCCTAGAGACGTTAAAGCCTAAGGAGGTAAGTACGTGGAGTCGTATTGAGATGTTAGGCGTGAAGGTAAGAGTTCAAGGCTATATGGCACATTTGAGTGTACAGCCTACGCTGTTGGATAGAATCAAAATAGCACAAGTAACTGATGAAGAAGTAAGCAAAGTACGTGCAAACTTAGTGGAAGGAAAATGGAAGGACTTTCTGTTGGGTTTCGATCAAACATGCGCAGCGGAATTTAGCATTTAAAATTTTGAAACCCAAAGCCATGGATCCGTTCATACGATTAAATCAAATACAACATAAGAATAAGGAATAAACTAACCCTTGATGGCTATCAAATTCTCTTGGTCTTTGGTGGAGGTTTGAAGACTTGATCACGATCACAAAGCTTGAACACGAACTTTGAAGATGATGATTTTCACCCTCTAGCGGTATCCACACTTCGAACGAATATCAAAGTAGCTTCTTTGATCTTGGTTGCTAGACCAAATTGTGAAACAATTTTTCACAATCAAAAGAACTATATGGAATTTATTTTGTGTATTATTTTGTTCTTCAACCAAGAATGTCTTAGAACAAAATAAACCCTCTCTCAAACTCTTTGAGACTCACAAAATCATTAGCTTAGAGTGCTGGCCGAATTTGGTCTTTTATACACAAGTATGACCTATTCCAAATAGGAAACTTGTGTCAAATCCTTCCAAAATTCGTTTCCAAATCAAATTAGGAATCTGCCACCCGACAGCACTGTGCGGCCGCCCAAAATCATCTGTGCGGTCGCACAACTATCTGAAGCAAAACTGGTACAAAACTGTCCTAAGTGTGCGGCCGCCCAGTCAATACTGTGCGGTCGCCCACTCTTCAGAATGTCCAGAATTTTCAAAATTCCAATTTAGTCCTTTTAAAGATTCGTTCTATTGTGTGTGACCCTCTAGGATTATACTAAGTTGGCAATGGATTCAAACATGAAACCATAAGATATGATTAGGTTCTAGTAAACCGTCATACCTACCCAAATAGTATAACTAGATACAAGTTCGCATTCCTCTTAGAATATGTCACAATCCCTTTGTCCACGATGTCATTGAACACAAGTCATGGTCAAACAGTCAACTTGTTTTGTTCAATACTTTCTCGATTCCGAATATGTTGATAATCCAAATGACATTGATCCAATCAATTCATCTGAGTCCGGCCGAACATTTCATCAACATCATTCCTACGAGTGGCCCAAGCTTGACATCTCTCCGAGGAGGGACAAATCCATTTAGCTTATTATTCTTCCCAACGGGATTCCGATTATGCCAATCATACCCTTTATAACTACTCGGTTAAAAGTAGCGTTTGAATATGTCAAACATAATGTTCATCAAGTGGAAGACTATAATAACTTCATGTCTAAGGATTCAAATGACATAACTAATATGAGATATATGTACAACATAGACCATGACATAAATCTCATAGAGCGGGTCATGTCCAGTACCTTGTTCCAAACAAGTACCCATAAATCTAACATGATCATCCCATGACCATTTAGCCTTTATACTAGTGCTTAACAAGTACTAGGGACGGGGATTATTATAAGTAAACATGAACAACAATAATAATCAAAACATCTCTTTATTGATATGAAATAAATGATAACAATTACAACGTTTATTAAACGTGCCTAGGGCACCACTACCAACAATCTCCCACTTGCCCTAGGCCCAATCTCCCATGTATCTAATACCCATGGACCTAACATGACCATCATGTTTAGCTTGTGGAAGTCCCTTTGTTAGCGGGTCCGCAACATTGTCATCAGTAGGTACTCTGCATATATTTACGTCTCCCCTATCAACGATCTCTCGAATGATATGAAAACGCCTAAGTATGTGTTTGGATTTCTGATGTGCTCTTGGTTCCTTTGCTTGAGCAATAGCACCATTATTATCGCAATAAAGGTCTATTGGATTAGCAATGCTAGGAACCACTTCAAGTTCAGTTATGAACTTCTTAATCCAAACAGCTTCTTTTGCAGCATCCGATGCAGCAATATACTCAGCTTCTGTTGTAGAATCAGCGGTTGTACTTTGCTTGGAACTCTTCCAGCTTACAGCTCCACCATTTAACATAAACACAAAACCCGATTGCGATCGGCTATCATCTTTGTCAGTTTGGAAGCTTGCATCCGTGTAAGCATTTACAACGAGATCATCTTCCATTCCTCCATAGACCAAAAACGAGTCTTTAGTCCTTCTCAAGTACTTAAGAATCGCTTTTACAGCTATCCAGTGATTTTCGCCAGGGTCGGATTGGTATCTACTTGTCATGCTCAAAGCATAAGATACATCCGGCCTAGTACAAATCATGGCATACATGATGGACCCAATTGCCGAAGCATATGGAACATCATTCATTTTCTCACGCTCATCTTTTGTCTTAGGACATTGAGTCTTGCTTAGAGAAACTCCATGTAACACGGGCAAGGTTCCTCTTTTAGAATTTTCCATACGGAATCTTCTAATGACCTTGTCAATGTATGTAATTTGGCTTAAACCAAGTAGCCTCCTTGATCTATCTCTATAGATCTTAATGCCAAGAATATATGCGGCTTCACCCATATCTTTCATTGCGAAGCACTTTCCTAACCAAGTCTTCACAGACTGAAGTGTAGGAATGTCGTTTCCAATGAGCAATATGTCATCCACATATAAAATAAGGAATAGCACTATGCTCCCACTAATCTTCTTGTATACACAAGGCTCATCTTCGTTCTTGATGAAACCAAACTCTTTGACCGATTCATCAAAACGGAGATTCCAACTCCTAGAAGCTTGCTTCAATCCATAGATGGATCTCTGCAATTTGCATACCTTAGAATCTTGTTCAAAACCTTCTGGTTGTGTCATATACACATCCTCTTGGAGTTTTCCATTCAGGAAAGCGGTTTTGACGTCCATCTGCCATATTTCATAGTCATGATATGCGGCAATGGCAAGCAAAATTCTTATAGACTTGATCATTGCTACGGGTGAAAAGGTCTCATCATAGTCAATACCATGAACTTGCCTATAACCCTTCGCTACAAGCCTAGCTTTGTAAGTATGCACCTTCCCATCTATGTCAGTCTTCTTCTTGAAGACCCATTTGCATCCTATGGTTTTTACACCTTCGGGCGCATCAATCAAATTCCAAACTTGATTGTCTTGCATGGATTGCAATTCGGATTCCATGGCTCCAAGCCACTTGTCCGAATCAGGAGAAGACATCGCCTCTTGGTAGGTTGACGGTTCATCATTCTCAATGATTTCTACCTCATTACTATCCGTTACGAGAAATCCATATCTCTCGGGCTCGGATCGTAACCTACTAGATCTGCGAGTTACTTGTGTATCTTGAACAGGTTCCACAACTCCTTGTGGTTCTTGTTCTTGTTCCACTATTGGTTCAATGATATTTTCTGGGTCTTGAATTTCTTCAAGATTTATTTTACTCCCACTGATTTCTTTGGAGAGAAACTCTTTCTCTAGAAAGACACCAGTTCGGGCAACAAACACTTTGTTGTCCTCACGGTTGTAAAAGTAATATCCTTTAGTTTCCTTAGGATATCCCACGAAAATACATTTATCGGATTTGTGTGCTAGTTTGTCAGAGATAAGTCTCTTGACATAAACTTCGCAACCCCAAATCCTCATGAAAGATAAACTAGGTTTTTTTCCACTCCACATCTCATATGGAGTCGTTGGAACCGATTAGTTGGAACTTGATTTAGTGTGAAAGCAGCGGTTTCTAGGGCGTAACCCCAAAAGGATATTGGAAGATCAACTTGACTCATCATTGATCGAACCATGTCTAACAAAGTCCGATTTCTCCTCTCAGACACACCATTCCATTGTGGTGTTCCGGGCGGAGTCAATTGTGAAACTATTCCACAATTCTTTAGATGATCATCAAATTCTTGGCTCAAGTATTCACCACCTCGATCTGATCGAAGTGCCTTTATACTTTTGCCAAGTTGTTTTTCTACTTCATTTTGAAATATTCTAAATATCTCAAATGCTTCACTTTTATGTTTCATTAGGTAAACATACCCAAATCTACTATAATCATCAGTGAAGGTTATGAAGTATTGAAATCCTCCCCTAGCATTGCTACTTAATGGTCCGCATACATCGGAATGTATCAACCCCAATAAGTCGCTTGCCCTTTCACCTAGCTTGGTAAAAGGTGTCTTAGTCATTTTTCCAAGAAGACACGACTCACAAGTATCATATGACTCGAGGTCACATGAACCTAAAAGTCCGTCCCCATGGAGTTTTGAGATACGCTTCTCATTAATATGACCAAGACGGCAATGCCACAATAAGTATGATTTACATCATTAGGTTTAGATTTCTTATTTACATGATAGACATTATTTTCATTCTTGACATCCAGATATAAAGGCCATTAAATGAATTAGCAATACCATAAAGCACATCATTTAAAAAAATAGAAAATTTCTTATTCTCAATAAGAAACTTAAAAACCTTCATTATCCAAACAAGAAATTGAAATAATATTTCTGCTTAAATCCGGAACATAATAACAATTGTTCAAAACAAGAATTAATCCGGAAGGTAAAGTGACTTCATAAGTCCCTACGGCTAATGCAGCAACTCTTGCTCCATTCCCCACGCGTAGATCTACTTCACCTTCTTTAAGCAGTCTCCTATTCTTTAGTCCCTGCACATTTAGACAATGTGAGAACCACATCCGGTATCCAATACCCAAGAATCAGTGGTAGAAAGGAGAATATCTATCATATAGATACCTGAAGTCGACGCAGCCTTGCTGCTCTTCTTCTTCTTTTGCTCTTCCAAGAAAGCCTTGCAATTACGTTTCCAATGACCAATTTCTTGACAATGGAAACAGATTGCATCCTTTTGTGAATCAGTTTTTGCCTCAGAAGCCTTGGCAACCTTTGCCTTGGTTATTTTGGGTTTGACAACTTTTGCCTTACCCTTTCCTTTGGCACCAGCCTTCTTCCCATCATGAACCAAGAGCACGAGAACCTTTCTCCACAATTTTCATCTCTGCAGTTTTTAGCATCCCATGCAACTCAGAGAGATTCTTATCCATTCCATGCATGTTATAATTCATCACAAACTGATTATAACTTTTAGGCAATGAATTAAGAATGAGATCCGTGGCTAGCTCCATGGGATTGGATAGCCAAGTTTCTCAAGGTGCTCTACATAACCTTTCATTTTAAGAAAGTGAGGACTCACTTGTTGCCCTTCATTCATTTTACTAGTAGTGAATGCAACAATGGTCTTGTACCTCTCTTGCCTAGCTTGCTCTTGAAACATGGTTCTCAACTCCACGCCTATCTCATAGGCTTCCAAATGTTCCAAACTTTGTTGGAGTTTTGAACACATAGCAGCAAGCATGAGACAACTTACATCTCTAGAATCATTACGATGTTTCTTGTAATTGTCTCTTTCTACCCTAGGGGCAGTAGGCGGTGGTTCAGCAAGGAGAGGCCCATCGAGAATGTACAACTTATCTTCTTGCCTAAGAACGATTCTTATGCTACGGATCCAATCCATAAAGTTAGTACCATTCTCTTCGAGCTTATCCTTCTCAAGGATCGATCGCAACGACATTGATTGAGTGTTATTAGTCATTATCTACAAATATGCAAAATTTCCAAATTTAATAAGTACCGATCTCTTCATTAAAGAGATAAATAATGTATTTTTCAAACAAAAATACTCCCACTAAATATATAACCTTCATATACATCCAATGTATAATATAATTTAAATGGGTTAAGATCCAACTTTAATTTAATTTCAAGTCCGCTAAGGCGGATTACACAAAATCAAATTAATTAGGTAGACAACTCTTGTCAATCATATCTCATATGACTCTTAGTTCCTTTTATGAGATTCTTTAAGAAATCCAATTTCAAAAAGCATGTTAAACCTCATCTTTGCCTAGGCCCAAAACTGTTTTGACGCCCAATTAAGTCTAACCATTTTAAACGCATAGTTAATGTGTCCCGCTAGGGCGTGCCCACATTATCTATCTTGCTCATAATAAAAATTTAATGCACCTCGCTAGGGCGAATCTACATTAAAATCACTCATGTACTAACAAGTGTTTTAATCATGGCATGGCAATAAAAGACTTAAAACTTTCTTTGAAGGTTCATCACATGTAGCATATAACACATTTATGAGCACATAATATAAACATGTTACACATCAAGTTTAGCCACTAAATTAATCTCCATTAATTTAAGCATGGTATTTATGTGTCATTAGTTTCTCTATAATTATGAGGATGAGACTATTTCAACTTTGGTTTATTATCTCCAAATCAAGACAACAAGAAGTGCGGTCGAACTAAGCCATTAGACAACCACAATCCCGCACTAATTCAAGAAACCAAGAAAGTAGTCCATGTGGCCGAAACTAAGCAATAGATGGTCTCGATGAACGTAGGCCAATTGCATTCACAATTCCACATGGATCTCCAATCATTGAATCAAGAACTTTGTTTTCTCAATTTTAGCAATTATGAACTCTTCATAATTCTAACTTCGTTTTATCTTTGAAACTTTGATTGCGATCAATTTTGGGAAACACAATCTCGATGAACGCAGATTAGCCATCCAAAACTTGAACCAATCTATAAATCACAAGACTAAAACAAATAGGAAAATCAAACCCCAAAATCCACACACAACCAACTACCCAAAACCCATTCCAGATCAGCAAGTCTGGACTGGTTCTGTTACTGGTTTTGTTGGATCTCTCGAAAATTCTAAATTCTGATTTCAACAAAAATCAGACAATCTGATCCTCATGTGCGGCCGCCCAAAACTCACTGTGGCGTCGCCCAAACATGTGCGGCCGCCCAAGTGATTTTGTGCGGTCGCCACAAAACTGATCAGAATGCACAGAATTTTGAAGTTCGAAAATTTTTGTCTCAAAATCGTTTTTTCCCCCGATTATTAAAACTTTGATCCAATCAAAAATTAATAATCAACAATTCTGAATCCACCATAATTTATTTATTGCGATTGAATCGTGCGATTAAAGTTGTAAAACAATAAACCACATAAAATCACATAACACATAAACACATATATTCCAATATTCAAATCATGCAAGGCACATAAACAATTTATATACACATAACATGATCCAAGTATTGAATTAATCAACATGAACGGGGCTCTGATACCACTGTTGGGTTTCGATCAAACATGCGCAGCGGAATTTAGCATTTAAAATTTTGAACCCAAAGCCATGGATCCGTTCATACGATTAAATCAAATACAACATAAGAATAAAGGAATAAACTAACCCTTGATGGCTATCAAATTCTCTTGGTCTTTGGTGGAGGTTTGAAGACTTGATCACGATCACAAAGCTTGAACACGAACTTTGAAGATGATGATTTTCACCCTCTAGCGGTATCCACACTTCGAACGAATATCAAAGTAGCTTCTTTGATCTTGGTTGCTAGACCAAATTGTGAAACACTTTTTCACAATCAAAAGAACTATATGGAATTTATTTTGTGTATTATTTTGTTCTTCAACCAAGAATGTCTTAGAACAAAATAAACCCTCTCTCAAACTCTTTGAGACTCACAAAATCATTAGCTTGAGTGCTGGCCGAATTTGGTCTTTTATACACAATATGACCTATTCCAAATAGGAAACTTGTGTCAAAATCCTTCCAAAATTCGTTTCCAAATCAATTAGGAATCTGCCACCCGACAGCACTGTGCGGCCGCCCAAAATCATCTGTGCGGTCGCACAACTATCTGAAGCAAAACTGGTACACAAACTGTCCTAAGTGTGCGGACCGCCCAGTCAATACTGTGCGGTCGCCCACTCTTCAGAATGTCCAGAATTTCCAAAATTCCAATTTAGTCCTTTTAAAAGATCGTTCTATTGTGTGTGACCCTCTAGGATTATACTAAGTTGGCAATGGATTCAAACATGAAAACCATAAGATATGATTAAGTTCTAGCAAACCGTCATACCTACCCAAATAGTATAACTAGATACAAGTTCGCATTCCTCTTAGAATATGTCACAATCCCTTTGTCACGATGTCATTGAACACAAGTCATGGTCAAACAGTCAACTTGTTTTGTTCAATACTTTCTCGATTCCGAATATGTTGATAATCCAAATGACATTGATCCAATCAATTCATCTGAGTCCGGCCGAACATTTCACACAACAATTCCTACGAGTGGCCCAAGCTTGACATCTCTCCGAGGAGGAACAAATCCATTTAGCTTATTATTCTTCCCAACGGGATTCCGATTATGCCAATCATACCCTTTATAACTACTCGGTTAAAAGTAGCGTTTGAATATGTCAAACATAATGTTCATCAAGTGGAAGACTATAATAACTTCATGTCTAAGGATTCAAATGACATAACTAATATGAGATATATGTACGACATAGACCATGACATAAATCTCATAGAGCGGGTCATGTCCAGTACCTTGTTCCAAACAAGTACCCATAAATCTAACATGATCATCCCATGACCATTTAGCCTTTATACTAGTGCTTAACAAGTACTAGGGACGGGGATTATTATAAGTAAACATGAACAACAATAATAATCAAAACATCTCTTTATTGATATGAAATAAATGATACAATTACAACGTTTATTAAACGTGCCTAGGGCACCACTACCAACACTTTCGTATGGGAGAAGACGGGATTGTGAGTTACCAATCGAGGATTTGGGTGCCAAGCAACGAAGACATCAAAGGAGAGATTTTAAATGAACCCATTGTTCGAGGTTTTCTGTGCATCCGGGAAGCACAAAAATGTATAGAGATCTGAGGGATCTTATTGGTGGAACCATATGAAGGGAGATGTGGCAGAATTCGTGTCAAGATGTTTAGTTTGTCACAAGTAAAAAGTGAGCATCAAAGGCCTGCAGGACTATTACAGTCGTTACCTATCCCCGAGTGGAAGTGGGAACACATAGCTATGGATCTAGTGGTTGGATTACCGAAGACGTTGAAGGGTATAACGCAATTTGGGTGATAGTAGATAGGCTCACTAAATCGGCCCATTTTCTGGCAATCAAGGTGACAGATTCGCTAGAAAGGATGGCTAAATTGTATATTGATGAGATTGTAAGGTTGCATGAATACCGGTGTCAATATAGTGCTGATAGAGATGCGCGATTCACGTCAAAATTTTGGAAAGTTTGCAACAAGCTTTGGGGACAGAGTTGACAATGAGTACAACTTTTCACCCGCAGACCGATGGACAGTCAGAAAGAACTATCCAAACGTTGGAGGATATGCTACGAGCTACATCTTTAGATTGGCAAGGGACTTGGGATGAACATTTTCCATTGGTAGAGTTCGCATATAATAACAGTTTCCATGCTAGTATTGGAATGCACCGTACGAGGCACTGTATGGGCGAAAGTGTAGATCACCGACTTGTTGGGACGAAGTGGGTGAAAGGAAGTTGACTGGACCAGAAATTGTCCAGTGACGGCGGACAAGGTACAACAGATAAGAAATTGGCTTTTGACTGCGCAGAGCAGACAGAAATCCTATGCTGATCGTAGAAAACGGGTGACTTAGAATTTCAAATCGGGGATCGAGTATTTTTGAAGATCTCGCCAACAAAAGGAATTATGAGATTTGGTATTCGCGGGAAGTTAAGCCCGAGGTACGTGGGGCCGTTCGAAATTTTGGAAAGAGTTGGGGCAGTAGCTTATAAGTTAGCCCCTACGCCTGTACTAGCGGGAGTACATAATGTGTTCCATGTATCGATGTTAAGGAAGTACATTTCCGACCCAAGCCATGTGATCGAGTATAAGCAGCTTAGAGTTCGAGCTGATTTAAGCTATGATGAAAGGCCCGTAAAGGTTGTCGACCGCAAGGATCAGATTTTAAGGAAAAGGGTGATTCCTTATGTAAAAGTGTGCAATGGAGCAACCATACAGAAAGAGAAGCTACATGGGAGCTCGAGAGCGAGATGCGAGAAACGTATCCCGACCTATTTTCAGAATGACGAGTTCGGTTTGGAGGACCAAACCCTTTTAAAGAGGTAAGAATGTAACAACCGGCTCTTTTATTTATTTATTAAGGTGTTGGACTACTAATAATTAAATTATGGTTGGGTTTAAAGTTGGCCCAACTATTTAAAACCCAATAAGGTTAGTTAACCTTTTTATAATAGGAATGGGAAACCCTATGCTATATATTAATTTAAACCCTCCCTCTTTACTAATCACAAAAGAAAAGAAAAAAAGAAAAATAGAGACGGGAGAGTTGGAGCGGCGGCGAGAGACAGAGAACGGGAGAGAGACAGAGGCGCGAGAGAAGAAGAAGGAAGAGGGGGAGTCGAGTTCGTTCATCCAAGGTACTTCCAATAAGCTTAACCTCTTCTCTTCAAACCTTAGTAAATCAAATCTTTGGCAAACCCTATAATTCTATAATCATCTAGGGTTGAGAAATTGGGTTTATAAATCATATATTGTGCAACATATATACATTATTATATACATCTATGCGTGTATATGTGTGTGCGGTGTGTGTGGTGTGTTGAGTGCAGAGTGCGGATGTGTGTGTGCAGTGTGTGTGCAACGTGTGTGTGTGTGTGTGAGTTGTGCGTGTGTGTGTGTGGGTTGTGGCAGTGTGTGTGTGTATCCAGAAAGTGTGTAGTGTGTGTGTACAGAGTGTGTGTGTGTATTAGGTTTCTTTGTGTGTGCTGAAAAGGTGTAAATAGTGTGTGAATAGTGTACTGTGAATAGTGATTATGAATAGTGCACTGTGAATAGTAATCTGCGAATAGTGTTTTGGGGGAGAATAATGTAACCCTAGAACGTGTAATTGAGAATGGAATTAATGTAACCCTAGGGATATTTTAGTAATCCGAAGGGGTATTTTGGGAATACCAATAATGGGTAGAACGAACCCTAACAAAGAGTTTAAGAAGATGAACTTGTGAAGCTAAGAAAGTAAAATAAGTATAATGGGGACGGGGAATTAAAGTGATTCATGTTCCTAAGAAATCCTCATTTGCATGTTTGTAGATTGTCGCACGTGATTTTGCTAAGTGAGAACGCAAAGTCAAGGTAAGGGATTACGATCCTTAGTTCTTGA
>JAOWBW010002770.1:0-55092 GCA_026119855.1 Campanula takesimana
TTTAGGAGAGATCCAAGGTGAAGAAAGAGACAACGGATTTTCGTGCAGCGCACGTGCAGAATTCGTGCAATGCACGTGCAGGCTTGGTGGAGCACACGTGCAGATTTCGTGCAGTGCAGATTCTTCGTGTGGAAGTCGTTCAGAGATCTGAGAGCTTCTAGGGTTTATGGTTGAAGCAAGACACGTGCCAAATTGGTCAACGATCGTGCGGAAGATCAGAAAGTCCGAAAAGTTCGTTTGTTTCATATGAGATCTGCAGAAATTCGAGGTGGAATTTGGAGATGCAGAGATCAAGATGGATCTGGAGGTGTTCAAGGGATTTTAGGGCAGTCAAGGTGGTTGGAAAAAAATGAAAGAAAGGAGTTTGCATCAGGCACTTGCGTAAGCAACCGACGATGCAAAGGTGAGTGGTATAAGCCGGTTTGACCACGTGAGAAGAGGACGACTTCTCGCAAACGACGAATGGGGAGTTAGGAGGATGTTGTACTCTACCGACAACATCAATTTCGTTCCGGGTGGGAGCAAGAGGCGTAACGACCGGCCTATTGGTGTAAAAGGGAGAGACATCAATAAACGGTGTGTTAGGGTGGAGAGGTGACAATATGTAGCTGATCAGCAAGGAGACAGTCACAAGTACCTAACAGAGAGCGAGAAAAGACTACAAGAAGACAATGCAAGAAGCAAGGTGTGTCCGAGTTTCATGGGGAGCATTGCAAGGTGAGTGGATCTAGGAGGGAGAAAGCGAAGTTAGTCTTGCAATTAAATTAAGGTAGAAGTTGATTTGGGGAGGCAAGAAGGATCTAACACGAAGAGGTTGAAGCGTCGCTTGGTTTCAACTCGCCTTATTACTTGAGCGTGGAGGCTTAACATGGTGGTAAAATATTTGGTGGATCATTCTCTGGTGGGAGTATGATAGGAGCATGTCACAATGGTGGTTTATGTCTCCAGGTGGGAGATTGTTGGGATGGAGTCAAAACCAAGGAGAAGGTCAAAACCGCGGAGAAGCGAGGAGTCGAAACCGGGACTGACCAAGTGGGCGACCGCCCGTAGAGGGGGTGGGCGACCGCCCACCTCGGCAGAATGTCGGGGACGGGCTTGGTTGGCGTGCAATAGGAGTTGACCAAGGAAACTAAACATTAATGTGCTTCCTGGTGTGCACGTGTCCATGGTGGAAAAATAAAGGAATTAGTTTCCTTGGTATTTTGGGTTTCCTTTTACCAATAATAAATATACTCCTTCCGTCTCAAGGACTCCGGGTAAATTAGGTTTTGATCAGGATTAGGTTTTGTATCCCTATAAATAAATTGTGACTACTACCATAATATTTTGTACCCAAAAGGAGGAAGTTAGGATATCAAGGAGAGCCACAAATAGTGTCTAGGAGGGGCCGGGGCCTAGGAGAGCCATGGGGGGCGATCCTACAACCCGGCCATGACCGTTTTGTTTGTGTGTTCTTGGGGAGGTGAGATAATATATACTCCCTCCGTCCCAGCTCACTTGAGACTTTTTGACCAAAATCGGTCAACTTCAGGTCGGTTTGACCAACACTTTATAGAAATATTTATGTTCCAAAAAAAATTCAAAAAATTGTTATTGAGAGGATTTTTAATGGTGATCATTTTACATTTTTTTAATTTTTATTCGGATCATAAATATTTCTATAAAGTGTTGGTCAAACCGACCTTAAGTTGACTAATTTTGGTCAAAAGTCTCAAGTGAGCTGGGACGGAGGGAGTATGAGAGATTGCTCATGGAGAGTTACTATGCTAGATCTGTGTGAGTAAATATGTAAAGTTGTAATCCTTCATATATTATTATAGTGATATCCTGGCTTGGGGCCTCCGGATGTAGCCACGAGGGGGTGGTGAACCGGGTTAACAAATTATGGTGTTCTTGTTCTTTCATATTATCATGTGTTGATTATTTTCTCCATATTAATGACTGCTAGTATGGGCTAGTGGATGCGGTGATCCCCCCAATTCCCCAACATAAAATGACAAAGAATCTTTACTATTCTTCTCACTCATTCTCTTTTCTGCTTATTTTTATACTCACAACACCAATCAACTTACTATTACCTCCCACCCATTATCTCTCCTACTTTACTTTTATACTCGCAATACTTAAATTACTTCCATAATTTCTTAGTATCCGTTCAAATGAATGGGTCTACGTATATTCTGAGACGGAGTGAATAATTAGGGATGGCCACGGGTCGGGTTCGAGTCGGATCAGGACCTATCCGAACCCGATCCGAACTATACACATGCATGACCGAACCCGATCCGATCCGAACTGTCATGATTCGTGATCCGACCCGCGATCCGATCCGATCCGCGACCCGATCTCTGCTCCGACCCGAGACCTGATCCGAATCTGTGACCCAAGAACAAGAACATTTCCCAGAACAAGAACATTTCCTAGAACAAGAACAAGAACCAGAACCAGAACAAGAGCAACATCAAGTCAACTGGGATTAACCCTAATTTGAGAGTGTTGGACTGAATTGAACAAGTAACATCACAGATTCACAGTACAAAAAAGGCAAATTAAACCCCTATTTGACCTTCACACAACATTGAGTAATCTATACGAATTGAATCCCTAAATTTGAAACAATTAAACCCTAATTTGAGGGGTGAGAGCTGAAAGTAACTTACCTTGGTAAAGAGCAGGTGAGGATGCTGTAGTGGATGGCGACGGAGACGAGGGCGGCGACGTAGACGGCAACGTCGAATAGAGAAAGACGAGGAGAAGGAGAGCCAAGAGAAGAGCGAATGGCGTCACCGTCATAGACACCGGCACGGGCAACGACAACTGCGCATAGAGAGAGAGAGAGTCATGAACGTCGCATAGAGAGAGAGAGAGAGTAGGGAACGTCGTTGCTGGGAGAGAGAGGGGGGTCGGCGGCGAGACTGAGGGAAATAAAAAAATAAACCTAGATTTTTTCTTATATAGGGAGGGTGTGTGTGTATTTTCTATAACATGAGGGGGGTAGTAGTAAAATTTAAAATTTAACATGTTCGGGTCGGATCGGGTCGGATCGGATCGGATCAGGGGGTTCTACCGAAACCGATCTGAACCCGATCGGATCTTTAAAAATGCAAACCAGATCCGAAAATTTCGGATCGATTTCCCTTCGGTACGGAACGGGTTCGGTCAAATTGCCATCCCTAGGAATAATTGTCTACATCAGAAATTTAGCATTTCAGAAAGGGTTAATTACAATTTAGGGTCTGAACTCCATAGGGTGTTCCCCAAGCGGGGCTCAAACAATTTTTTTAGCGAATCGGGGCTCAATAAATGTTTTTTCATCAATTTGGGGCTTTTTAACGGAACTCATTAGAAATCCTGTTAAATGCCCATGTGCCATGCACGTGATCGATGGATTGGTTAGATTGAAGTTCATAATATTTTATAAGGGTTTTAAATCAAATTCCTAAATATAAAGGGTTGAGAATTGTTTTTAAAGGAAATTAATCTTGATATTAAAGATATTAAATCATCAAAATTTAAGTAAATTATAGTAAATAATTAAATAATAAATTTTAAAAATAAATTTCGGCATCAACTATTATTTTAATATACTTTAAAATTTTAATTACTCCCCCTGTCCCAGAAAGATAGTCTCACTTTTTTTTTTGTTACTACGAAGGAATTTTGAACAATAATTAAAGTTACTTTTATTTATTGTAATGAAAATGTAAATATTGTTATTGATACACCATTATAAATACTATCAATATCAATTTTTAGATTCACATTAAGATAATTAAAAATAGCCTTAATAATTGCTCAAAGTTCCTTCGTAGGCACAACGAAAAAAGTGGGACTATCTTTCCAGGACAAAGGTAATATTTTATATAAACTATAATTCCGGGAAAAGTACTAAATCTTTAAAAAAAAATAAAAAAAAAATAATAATGAATAACAAGGAGTAAATAAAAAATATTTTACCCTTAAAAGAAAAAAGAAAAAGAAAAAACCACACTCAATTTATCAACACAAAAATTCATATTTTCTCATTCACTTCATCTTCCCCACAGCCTTCACATTAGTAACACCATTACACCAAACCGGTGCCCATCTCGCCATCATGCTATTCACCAACGGACAATGATACACATAGGGAAAACTCAAAGGGAAAACTCATAGGGAAACATTTTAAACCGTTAGATGAGTTTTTATTAGTGGGGCTCACAAACATTTATTACAATCCAACGGATTATAGTGTTTCACTATGAGTTTTCCATTTGAGTTTTCACTATACATATCATTATCCTTCACGAAATGCTCTCTCCAATGTATCATCATGCTTTCCAATCCAGCAAAAATCAAACCCAAAACCCTGAACGAGTTTCCAATTTCTGGACCCATATACCCGCCGCAGTTGAGAACCCGGTTGATTCGAAGCTTTAGATTGTCTCCTGCTCTACTGCTCGGACTCCCTCAACTGTACGGTTCGTACCGTTCAATCCATCGACAATAGCATCGGCTACCCAGATCCGATGTAGTACTCGAGGATCTCGCTCCAGTTCGGCGAAGTGGGTAGGTTATAAGAGTTGGCAATTAGTCTTCTTCTATCTGAGTTTGTGTGGGATTGTTATGGTAAAGCTTCAATATCATTTGAGTTTGTTGAATTTCCTTATTTTGCCAAGCAATGAAGTTCATGATTTTGAGTATTTTGATTTGATTTTGGATGATTTGTTTTAATGGTGGGTGACGGGTTTGATAGAGTATAGGATTATTGGTGATGATGGCGGGGGACGGTGGCGGTGAAAGTAAGTGGTGTGGCCGGAGGGGGATTCTGAGATTTTACAGTTGGCGTCGTCCGTTGGCGTCCTCATATTGGCCGGTGGGTTTAAAGTGGATCATTCTGTGAAGAAGAAAGGGATAGTATTTATAGAACGACCCAGATTTTCATAAAGTAAATAAATCCATAAAACATGGAAATACCAATAGTTGTCTTACAAAATCCAACTTAAACAGCCCAACGGCTAGTCTCCAATCATCAATTCAATAATAAATGCGGAAGCGAAATTAAATACTAAGTCTTCAAGCCAGTATAACCACTAGCTAAACAAAATAAAATATAAAGTCTTAATGTAACTGACACGGACAGCTTCATCTAGCGATCCGTCTACTTCTTTAAGTCGTTACCTGAAAAAGATTATTAGAGAAAGGGTGAGCGAACAATGCTCAGTAAGTTCATACGGACTTCTCTGATAGCTAAGGAGAAGTGACCGAAAGAACGGACTCAATTGATAATTCCAAAGATCAGATATCAGTTCAAATACTAACTGCATATAACGAATACAGTTAACTACCCAAAGATTAGCGGTCCTATTTCCATTCCGTCAATTCCAAGTTCCAAACACCTTTTCAGGGTGTCACACCTTTTCAGGGTGTTAAGTGAATAAGAGACCTTACACCTTTTCAGGGTGCTCCCTTATTTAGAGTTATCATGATAATCTAGAGTTCCACAAAGTCTAAGTTATACATAGTTAACTAGACTTATTTCCATTAGTCCATTTCCTAGGACAGTTTCCACATTAGTCCTTTTCAGGGACTGGTTAGTCCTTTTCAGGGACTATACAGCTACACCTGTTGCAATTAGATATAGCATACTTTCCACAATAGTGTTCCCTAAATGAGAGCACAAGCAATTTCAAATATTCTAAGATTCCCTACGACCAAAACTTGTCATAGGTAAGATATACAAAAGACGTTCATTAACGTGGAGTTCAAGTGCTATGGACCATATAGCATTCATGAAAGAATTATAGAGTTCCAATGAATAAAGAATTCAAGATACTTAGGAACGTAATCCCTTACCTTGCTAGCGTTGACTTCTAGCGGGTTCTTTGCGTACAATCTACAATCACGTAAAGATACTATTTTTAGGACAAGAACAATATTTATCCCCGTCCCCAATTCCTTTTCTGACTTTGACCTTTTGAGTTTACTTCTTAAACTCCTTCTTAAGGTTCTTGTTTTAGTTTAGGGTTTAACTCACCCGTCATATCTTCCCAACACATCTTTAGGTTTACGTAAAAGCTTACTACCAATCCAAGTGTCTTACGTTGACCCTATTTTATGAAAGTACTATTCACCGTGTTGACTTACTATTCCAGCGTTGACTTTCACACATTAAGACACCTTGAACTACACACACAAAACCCTAAAGCACAAACCCTAACTTGTGACACACTCACATCGCACGCACACACACACACACGGCACATACACACACACTGTACACACACACACGCACAAATACACACACACACACAGACACACACACACACACGCAGAAACACACACACACAGACGCACGCACACACACACACAAACACACACACAGACGCACACACACACACCCCAACAGCCGCCAGCCGACGCCATAGCCAGCCACCGCCAGCTGCCACTGCCGCCGCCGTGTCGTGGTGGTGGTGGTGGTTCATGCATGCATGTCAATACTATTACCATCTTTTCCATTAACTAGGTTTTCAACAATTAACAATAAACCCTAGTTTATCAATTTAGGGTTAGGGTTCTAAGTTTTGTTTCATTATTCCTAGGCGATACCCAACCCAAGAATAAATATTTAGGGGTGAAAGAATTACCTTTGAAGGGGTTGAATCTTCTTCTTCTCCTTCGCTCTTTCTCTCTCTTCTTCTTCTTCCTCTCTCTCTCTCCCGCCTCCTCTCTCTCTTTTTCTTTAGGGTTTTTGATTGACTCAAAATAATAGGGAGAGAGTTAAAGAATTGTTTAAATACTTAGGTTTCCTATTCCAAAAAGGTCTTCCAAGGTTAACTAGATTGGGCCCTCCTTTATTAGCCCAACTCGTTAATTAATTAATGAGCCAATCGCAATATTAATATAAAAGCATACTAACAATAATAATAATGGGCCAAAAAGGCCGGTTATTACACTCTTCCCTCCTTAATAGGGTTTGGTCCTCCAAACTAAACGTACCTTAAGCAGCGAATAACTCGGGGTATGCTTCTCGCATCTCACTCTCGAGCTCCCACGTCGCTTCCCTTTCTGAGTGATTGCTCCATTGAACCTTTACGTAAGGAATCACCCTCTTCCTCAGGGTTTGATCCTTGCGATCCACTATCTTTACCGGTGCTTCGTCATAACTCAGGTCGGCACGCATCCTCAGTTGCTTGTATTCAATTGCATGGCTTGGGTTAGGAATATACTTCCTTAACATAGATACATGAAACACGTTGTGAACTCCTGCTAAAACAGGCGGTAAAGCTAACTTGTATGCTACGGTCCCAACTTGTTCTAAGATTTCAAATGGTCCCACATATCTCGGACTCAGCTTCCCACGGATTCCGAATCTCATCACTCCTTTGGTTGGCGAAATCTTCAAAAAGACATGGTCGCCCAGTTGGAACTCTAAATCGCGTCTTCGATGATCAGCATACAATTTCTGTCGGCTTTGCGCGGTTACTAACCATTTTCTAATTTGTAGAACCTTGTCGGCAGTCACTTGCACAAGTTCTAGTCCGGTTATCTTTCTCTCACAAACTTCGTCCCAACACGTCAGTGATCTACGCTTTCTCCCATACAACACTTCGTACGGTGCCATACCAATGCTAGCATGAAAACTATTATTATAAGCGAATTCTACTAACGGCAAGTGTTCATCCCAAGTTCCTTGCCAATCCAATGACGTAGCTCTCAACATATCCTCCAGCGTTTGAATAGTTCTTTCTGATTGCCCATCGGTCTGCGGATGGAAGGCTGTACTCATTGTCAACTCGGTACCCAACGCCCCTTGCAGACTCTTCCAGAATTTTGATGTAAACCTAGCGTCTCTGTCGGACACAATCGAGACTGGTATTCCATGCAATTTCACAATCTCATCTATGTAGAGTTTTGCCAACTTTTCCAGTGAATCGCTTACCTTTATTGCCAGGAAATGAGCAGATTTGGTGAGTCGGTCAACTATCACCCATATTGCGTTATACCCTTTCAGCGTCCTTGGCAAACCCACTACTAAATCCATCGCGATATGCTCCCACTTCCATTCGGGAATAGGCAGTGTCTGAAGCAATCCTGCCGGTCTCTGGTGTTCACTTTTCACTTGCTGGCATACTAAACATCTTGAAACGAACTCAGCTATTTCTCCCTTCATATTGTTCCACCAGAATAATTCCCTTAGATTCCTATACATCTTCGTGTTCCCAGGGTGTACAGAAAATCTCGAACAATGGGCTTCTTTCAAAATTTCCCTCTTGATATCCTCATTATTAGGTACACATACTCTAGACTGATACCTCAGGATTCCATCTTCTCCTACACGAAATTCCTTCGCCTTCCCATTAGCTATACTTTCCAGTACCTTCCTTAATTCTTCGTCTCTTCCTTGAGATTCTTTAATCCTATCCATAAGCGTTGGCTGGACGCTCATTTGAGCCAAATACCCTTTAACCTCAACTTCTAGGTTAGTAATCTCCAAACGACCCCAAATATTCTTCTCCCTAGAAATCAATGTGGCTAGCGTCCCACGATTCTTTCTACTCAACGCGTCTGCCACCTTATTGGCCTTGTCAGGGTGATATAAGATCGTACAATCATAGTCCTTCAGCAATTCTAACCATCTCCTCTGTCTCATGTTGAGTTCTTTCTGCGTAAAGATATACTTAAGGCTTTTATGAACCGTGAAAATCTGACATGTAACCCCATACAAGTAATGTCTCCAAATCTTCAGGGCAAATACCACAGCTGCTAATTCTAAGTCATGCGTAGGGTAATTCTTCTCATGGTTTTTCAACTGCCTGGATGCATAAGCTATCACCTTATCATTTTGCATTAATACGCAACCTAATCCTTTAAGTGAAGCGTCACTATAAACCACAAATCCTTCGGTGCCTGATGGTAGTGCAAGAACTGGTGCAGATACCAAACGTCGTTTTAATTCCTCGAAACTTGTTTCACATTCATCAGACCAAACGAACTTGGCTCCTTTCTGCGTCAACTTAGTTAGTGGTAAGGACAACTTAGAGAACCCTTCCACGAATCTCCTATAATAACCTGCCAGTCCCAAGAAACTCCTTATTTCACTTACTGACGTTGGTCTCTCCCAATTTACAATAGCCTCTATTTTTGTTGGATCCACAGCAATCCCATCTTTCGACACCACATGCCCTAGGAATGCCACTTCCTCCAACCAAAATTCACATTTCTTAAATTTGGCATACAACTTTTGTTCCCGTAGGATTTGTAACACTAACCTCAAATGTTCCTCATGTTCCTTCTTAGTCTTTGAGTATACCAAATATCATCGATGAATACAATCACACACGTATCTAAGAACTCTTGAAATATTCTATTCATTAGTTCCATAAACGCTGCCGGTGCGTTAGTTAATCCAAACGGATCACCACAAATTCATAATGACCATATCTAGTTCTAAAAGCAGTCTTTGCTACATCTTCCTTCTTTACTCTTAGCTGGTGATAACCAGATCTCAAATCTATCTTGGAGAAGTAACATGCTCCACGAAGCTGATCGAACAAGTCATCAATTCTCGGCATCGGATACTGGTTCCTTATCGTCACACGATTTAATTCCCTATAGTCGATGCACAACCTCATCGTCCCATCCTTCTTCTTTACGAATAAGACCGGTGCGCCCCATGGCGAAACACTTGGTCGAATCAATCCTTTGTCCATCAACTCTTGTAATTGCTCCTTCAATTCTTTTAGCTCTAGGGGAGCCATTCTATATGGTGCCCTCGATATTGGTGTAGTTTCTGGTACCAAATCGATGGAAAACTCAACTTCTCTCTCAGGTGGTACCCCAGGTAAATCTTCTGGAAATACATCCTTGAAGTCCTTTATTACTGAGAGTGATTCTATAGTTACCTCTCTGGCATCAGTGGTACTCACGTACGCCAGAAATCCTCCACTTCCCTTCCTTAGCATCCTACGCGCCTTCATAACCGAAATGATGTTCGATGGAGCCTTAGGTCTCGTACCTTTAAAGCAACACTCTTCTCCAGAAGGTAGCTTGAACTTAACCTCTTTTCTAAAGCAATCTATATGAGCATGATAGGCTGCTAACCAATCCATCCCTAAGATCACATCAAACTCATCCATCTTCAAACTAATAAGGTCGACTTCGAATTTCCTACCGTTCAATTCTACAGGGCATCCCTTATATACTGAAGTAATAGAAATTGAGTCTTTATTCAACGTATCTACTACTAACGAATGCTCTAGTACTTCAGGGACCAATTTCAGTTTATTTGCTAGATGAGTGCTTATCACAGAATGAGTAGCGCCAGAATCAATCAATGCACGAACATTACGAGAGTAGAGTTGTATCGTACCTGCCACGAGATCATTAGTGGCGCGTGCATCCTTAACTGTCATAGTGAAGACACGTCCATTACCTCCACCTTTTCCCTTATTGTCGTCCTTTACTCCTTTGGCCTTGTTGTCCCTCCTTAGTTCGGGCACTTCCAATGGGGATGTCCCATCTTGTCACAATTGTAGCATTTCTTCTCCTTGTACCAGCACCCTTCAGTCTTATGCCTCCCGTCACATACTTGGCATTTTACGTCTGAGCCTTGCCCTTTGGCGTCTTCTCTTTTTCCATCTCTACGGTTGCCTTGACCTTTATTAGGGTACTTGTTAGCCATACCATCTTTCTCACGATCATCACTCGTCTTGCGCTTGTTATCCTCATTCTTATTCCAGCTTCCTTTGGTATGTTCCTTTTCAGCCGTCTTCTTCCTTTCATCCTTCTTGTTTCGATAATTGTCCGCTTCAGTTTCCACAATCTTAGCTCGGTCCAACACTTGATCATACGTTGGCAACATCAGTGGGGTAATTCTGTAGCGGATTCGGTCACTCAGACCAAGTTTGAACTTCCGGGCCTTTTGCTCATCATTATCGAAGAACGCCGGAGCAAACTCTAGCAATTCTGTGAACTTCTCGCAATACTCGTCCACGGTCATCCTTCCTTGGGTTAGAGTCATGAACTCTGCCACCTTAGCGTTTCGAACGCTCATTGAATAATACTTTGCATAGAAAATGCGCTTAAATCCATCCCAAGTAAGCGCAGCATCACCACGAGCCGTAGCAGCTCTCTTCTCTCCTTCCCACCATTTCAGGGCTTGTCCCTTAAGCATGAATGTGGCGAACACCACCTTTCTTTCTGGAGTACAATCCAGAGTTTCGAAAACTTTCTCCATGTCTTTCACCCAGCCTTCTGGTTTCTCACTCTTAGAGCCCGAAAATGACTCCGGATTCCGTTTCTGATAGAGTTCCAGTGGATCCCTCATAGGAACTTGTGGGTTCTGCTGTGGTTGAGTCAATGCCGTCATAACTTGCCCGATGCCGGCCACGGTTTGATTCAAAGTTCTAAACAAATTTGCCATATCAGGGTCAACTCGTCCCTCGGCGTTAGCGTTTCTTCCTGATCCTCTTCCAGCCATCTGAATAAGATTATTCTTAAGTTAATATTGTAGGGGAGAACGCATTATTTACATTACACACGCATGGCTACTATGTCTAAATACTATCATACATAGGGCCGTCCCCAAAAGATAAAGTTTCTACATTAATTCCAGGTTCTAGCCATTTACTAGGCTACATTCATTCATTAGAGGTCAATTCACTGGACCCATTACTATACACAATTGGCCATCAAATTATGCCAATTACTTCTACAGTTAACTACTACTTATGAAGTCATTCACAGTTTTGTTTCAGTCATTCTACTAGACCAACACTATTTCCACTTGGCCGTTTTTCATGAGCCATACTTCTAATTAAGGTCTTTTCTCGACCTACACTTCTTGTTCTACTAGATCACATTCCATAGTTAGACATAACGGATAACAAAGGTCAATTACTAAAGAATAAATTCAATACTTTTATTAAATGAAACTTCCAACATCCAATAGTTAAGAAAAAAAAAAATCCAACTAAACTTCTAACTATAACTACTTACTTATACTACGAAAGAAATAAAAGAATATCTAACTCCTACTCTTTCTTCAAAGGTTCGCATTTTTTCCTTGGTCTTCCCCTAGGTCTTCCACTAGGGACCTTGGGTGCCTTCTTCGAACCTCTTGGCCTCCCTCTAGGCCTACGAACCGGTACCTCCACTATCTCTTCATCATCTTCCACCAGAATTGGGGCAGCTTCATTGCCCTCTACATTAACCTCCATTTCCTTGACTATTACATGTTCCTCAATTAGATTTCCTGCCCTCTTCCTACTCTCTTCCATCAAAGTTGCTGCCATTTGTGGGTCTACTTCCTTCAATGCAAAGTAATAGTTTCGCACATCATCACATAACATATCAGCCCACTCTCTGAATCCCATTAGTTCTTCCTTCCTTTCCTTTAATTCCTTGCTAGTGTTTCTTAGTGTTTTTTCTGCAATCAGCCACTTGTTCAAAGTAATCCTTCCTTTAGCTTGTTCCTTCTTCAGAGTCTTATTCAACTTCCTTATCCGAAGAGAGTACCTCTTAACCACTTTGGTCACGTTCTTTCCTAGCGATTTCATCTTCAAGTTCTTCTCAACTCTGTTCATGACCTACAACCATGACATTATCACAATTAGTGACCATAATCTTAATGATATAAATGATTACCAAAATATCTTTTAAACACCAACAAAATGCATCAATGTAATACTCAAGGTTCACTCCTAAGTATTTCTTTGGACTCCTAAATTGATCTCAGATTCTTTCCCAAAATAGAAGGTTCCCAATTTAGAAAGTTTCCCAAAATAGAAAGTTTCCTAAAATAGAAAGTTTCCTAAAATATAAGGTTTCCTAAAATAGAAAGTTCCACCTTAAGCAATCCTAGTACTCCTAGAATGCTCAATCAAGCCTATTCAATATCAGAGTTTCCTATCCCTTAAGTTCTAAAACCTTAGCTCTGATACCAACTGTAACGACCCAGATTTTCATAAAGTAAATAAATCCATAAAACATGGAAATACCAACAGTTGTCTTACAAAATCCAACTTAAACAGCCCAACGGCTAGTCTCCAATCATCAATTCAATAATAAATGCGGAAGCGAAATTAAATACTAAGTCTTCAAGCCAGTATAACCACTAGCTAAACAAAATAAACTATAAAGTCTTAATGTAACTGACACGGACAGCTTCATCTAGCGATCCGTCTACTTCTTTAAGTCGTTACCTGAAAAAGATTATTAGAGAAAGGGTGAGCGAACAATGCTCAGTAAGTTCATACGGACTTCTCTGATAGCTAAGGAGAAGTGACCGAAAGAACGGACTCAATTGATAATTCCAAAGATCAGATATCAGTTCAAATACTAACTGCATATAACGAATACAGTTAACTACCCAAAGATTAGCGGTCATATTTCCATTCCGTCAATTCCAAGTTCCAAACACCTTTTCAGGGTGTCACACCTTTTCAGGGTGTTAAGTGAATAAGAGACCTTACACCTTTTCAGGGTGCTCCCTTATTTAGAGTTATCATGATAATCTAGAGTTCCACAAAGTCTAAGTTATACATAGTTAACTAGACTTATTTCCATTAGTCCATTTCCTAGGACAGTTTCCACATTAGTCCTTTTCAGGGACTGGTTAGTCCTTTTCAGGGACTATACAGCTACACCTGTTGCAATTAGATATAGCATACTTTCCACAATAGTGTTCCCTAAACGAGAGCACAAGCAATTTCAAATATTCTAAGATTCCCTACGACCAAAACATGTCATAGGTAAGATATACAAAAGACGTTCATTAACGTGGAGTTCAAGTGCTATGGACCATATAGCATTCATGAAAGAATTATAGAGTTCCAATGAATAAAGAATTCAAGATACTTAGGAACGTAATCCCTTACCTTGCTAGCGTTGACTTCTAGCGGGTTCTTTGCGTACAATCTACAATCACGTAAAGATACTATTTTTAGGACAAGAACAATATTTATCCCCGTCCCCAATTCCTTTTCTGACTTTGACCTTTTGAGTTTACTTCTTAAACTCCTTCTTAAGGTTCTTGTTTTAGTTTAGGGTTTAACTCACCCGTCATATCTTCCCAGCACATCTTTAGGTTTACGTAAAAGCTTACTACCAATCCAAGTGTCTTACGTTGACCCTATTTTATGAAAGTACTATTCACCGTGTTGACTTACTATTCCCAGCGTTGACTTTCACACATTAAGACACCTTGAACTACACACACAAAACCCTAAAGAACAAACCCTAACTTGTGACACACTCACATCGCACGCACACACACACACACACGGCACATACACACACACTGTACACACACACACGCACAAACACACACACACAACACACACCCACACACGCAGAAACACACACACACAGACGCACGCACACACACACACAAACACACACACAGACGCACACACACACACACCCAACAGCCGCCAGCCGCCGCCATAGCCAGCCACCGCCGCCGCCATCGCCAGCCGCTGCCACTGCCGCCGCCGTGTCGTGGTGGTGGTGGTGGTTCACGCATGCATGTCAATACTATTACCATCTTTTCCATTAACTAGGTTTTCAACAATTAACAATAAACCCTAGTTTATCAATTTAGGGTTAGGGTTCTAAGTTTCGTTTCATCATTCCTAGGCGATACCCAACCCAAGAATAAATATTTAGGGGTGAAAGAATTACCTTTGAAGGGGTTGAATCTTCTTCTCCTCTCTCTCTCTCTCGGCTCTCTCTCTCTCTCCCGCCTCCTCTCTCTCGTTTTCTTTAGGGTTTTTGATTGACTCAAAATAATAGGGAGATAGTTAAAGAATTGTTTAAATACTTAGGTTTCCTATTCCAAAAAGGTCTTCCAAGGTTAACTAGATTGGGCCCTCCTTTATTAGCCCAACTCATTAATTAATTAATGAGCCCAATCGCAATATTAATATAAAAGCATACTAACAATAATAATAATAGGCCAAAAAGGCCGGTTATTACAATTTACTTCATCTTCCCCTCATTTTCATAATCTTACTTTTTACCCCCTAAAACGTGAAGTCAACTTCAAACTAATTGAGTTGTTATTCATGTGCCGGTCACATGGTCACTTAACAGGATTTTTAACGATTTCTGTCAAAAAGCCCTAGATTGATGCAAAAAAACCGCATTGAGCCCTGAATCGCTAAAAAAATTTGTTGGAGCCCCGCTTGGGGAACACCCTATGGAGTTCAGGCCCTAAATTGTAATTAACCCTTTCAAACGACAGACAGGTCGAGCACAACACTAAGTCATACGGGCCAACCCGACCCATGAGCCCACAGCTAGCCCAACCCATGAGCCAACAAGCCTGCAGGCTGGGCCGGGCCTAGCATTTTTTTCATTTGGGCTACTAACTAGTCCACAGGCCTCCAAACACATCAGCCCACCTTTTGTAATTACCATTACTCTGAAACAGTATAAAATGTCTGCAATATAACTCACAACTACAGTATGAACTATACAATCTGTACATGTTTGAACTTCAAACTTTGTAATTAGGTAAAAATAAAAATGCATACTATTTGTTTTTTTAAAAAAAATAAAAAAAAAATCCTTGACAGTATCTTTACCAGTAGCATAAGAACAAGAGCAAGAGAAACAAGGATTTCACTACTCTACACTAATGTTCAATGTGGTTTGGCATTGTTGGAGTTTTCCTAAACGCGTGTTTCCGGCATCTTTCAAATATGCTGTCGTATATCAGATCGAAATTAACTCCCGCTCTCTCCCTATTTACAATGAAAAGAATATGATCACCTTCCACAATCTTGTAATACCTGCAACAGCCGATCAAATATCAAATTTTTTGCTAGTAAGCCCCAGATTCGCTCTCCAAGTGTCATTATTGTAATAGATTATCAAAAATTAATAAAAAACCAACATCTATATCGAAAAAAAAGGATATATCTTGACAACCAAATATGCATTTTTTTTTCCAAACTCAAAGAAAAAAAAAACAGGCTGAACAAGTGTGAAATATGCAGTATTATGTAGCAGAAAGAATACTCTTTTGTATGCTACCATGTCCAATAAATAGCATAAAGATAACCAAGTGTTACGTAAATGATTTCCTAGGAAGATTTTTTTTCAACTTATGAGGTGTATATCTGTTTTTACGTACCAAATTCCTGGTTCCAATGGGTGGCATTCTGAATCTTTGACAACAAGCCGACTAGGATGCTCCACAGGTAGACGTGGGTGAGTCATAGATACGGTGTTTAGTGCTCCATCGTTGTCCCACCAATCTTCATCCCTGCAAGTTCATTTAATTTACATGAAGCTTAAGTCATATGGAGGAATACAACACGGGAATTTTTCAAATCCAATGAGACCCAACTCCTTAAATATAGAGATTAACAAGCTAGAATTTAGCTCGAGTTATGTTTGACTCAGCCTTGATAAGTATATAACCCGAGCCTAAATGTGATCTTTAGGCTAGATGAAATAAATGAGACGGCTTGGACCTTTCAGGCTAAAACCTAACAAGCTCATTAAAGCAAATTATAGTGCTCTAACATATACATATTGTAATAACCGGAATTTTTTTTTTTTTTAATTTATTTTCGGTTTACTAATTTAATTAAACAATAATTAGAGTTATAAAGTAATTGAAAGAAGTGGGCCCAAGGAATATGGATTGGCCCGAAAATTTATATTAGTAAACCCAACCCAATTAATTTTACCCAAGACTATAAATACTTTGGTTAGTGAAAAATTTAGGTTTTACTTCTTAATTAACAAAAACAACAAAACACAAAACCCTAAACCTAACCTAGCAGCAGCCGCACCAAGGAAGGAGGGAGAAGAAAAATTTCCGCCATTGTTGTTGAAGATTAATCCGTTCTAACTCAAGGTAATATCAAAACTCACATCCTAAAATTTATTTCATTGATTTTGGATTATTAAAACTTAATCTATGCATGATTTAAGAATATGAACATTAGGGTTTTTGCATGGTAGAGATTTAATGGCAAATCTTAGAAAGAGTGATTGATTTGATCTATATGATATGCTAAAAAGATGACCCCAATGTTAGTTTAATTTTAAGATTGATTTTACAATCATGATTTGAATTGATTTATATTATGCAATGCTTGGAAATTGAACATATAAATCATTGAGGTTGAATTGGGTTTATCAAAAGAAGAAAAAATATGGATTTTCCCCCATGAACACCTTCGGCCGAATGGCCCTAGGCCATTGGAAATTATTTTGTTGAGTTAAATGATCCTCGTTAAGTGTATTGTAAATAATATTGATGTTTGGGAATTTAGAAAAATTTAAAGAATTCAAAAAATTGATCAAATCAATGGATTTTGGATCATACATGTTTCGGCCATGGTGATGAATTATGAGTGTTGAATTCGGTTTGTGAAAGTTAAGAATTGGAACGGGAAGTTAGTATTTTCGTTAAGTTATAATAAAAAGAAAACGAAATCTTTATAAGAATCGTTAAAAAGTTAGAAAACTAACTTGAGGAAATAGAATAAGTACTTGGAAGACCTTGAAAGTTAAAAAGTTAACGAGAAAGGAAAAGATTAGAAATTTCAGTTAGTTTCCTAACGGAAAGGGACTAAACTGAAAAGGAATTAAAGTTAAAAGAAATAAAAAGGGAAACTTTGAAGTTAGAGGGGCCTACGTGATTAAAAATAGAAACTTAGGGGACCTTATGAACAAAACCAAAGTCCAAGGACCTTTCTGTAATTAAAGGAAAGTTGGAGGACTGAATTGTAATTAATCCAAAGTTAAAGGACCAAGTTACAATTAAACTAAAGTCAAGGGACCTCCCTGCAATTAATCCAAAGTGGAAGGACTAAATTGCAATTGAATTAAAGATGAAAGACCAATCTGCAATTAATCCAAAGTTGAAGGACTAAATGCAATTAAACCAAAGTTGAGGGACCAAATTGTAATTAACCCAAAGTCAGAGGACTTAATTGCAATTATATCAAGTTAAAGGACTGACTAGTAAATCAAAGTCAGAAACTTAAACGTAAAGAAAGAAGTAACGAAGTAAAGAAGTTAAAACGCATCTCTCAGTTAACTAAGTAGAAATAGTTAACAATGTAGAGAGTACTAAAGTAAATTACTCCGTGCCTTGTAGATTTGCACAGAGAGGAGATTGCGAGGAAATCAATTCAGGTAAGGGATTACGTTCCTTACAGTATTTGAACTCCTGTTTATTGGAATTCTGTATCTTTCTAAAGTTAGCTATCAGTATGGCATGATAGTATTTTAATGAACTCTGCGTTATTGAACGTTCCTTGAAAGAATCTATACTTAGTGATGTCCCCATCGAATGTGTGTGTAGATACCATATATGTTACGACCCACACTATTGGCTGAAGAAGCTAGGTGTACAAATTGTACCTTTGGCATTGAGGTTATAATGTACGTTACCAAGGAATTGACGGAATTTGAATGAATCCCTTTGGATTGTAGTGCCATAATCCTTTGGAAGTAAAAATCTTAAAAGTAATAAGACTGTATTGTTCTGCAGTCTTGAATCCAAAAGTAACTGAACCTATCTTTGTAAAAGTTATTCATAGTATTCGTTCTGGTCGTCTCTCCTTAGTAACCGGAGAGGCCACGTATGAACTTACTGAGCATTCGTTCGCTCATCCCTTCTCTATAAATTTTGTTTTCAGGATTTAAGTAGAAGGACAAGACAAGGAAAGCAGCCGTAGGAAGACGGTGGATTGAAGATTCTTAATTTAGTAGTTTTAAGTACGTTTATTTATTTTGATGTAAGTTGAAGTACATTGATGGTTAGGGTTGTTACCTACCAAGACAAGTTTAAGTTACGCTTCCGCTATTGTTTTGAATTTATGGTTTAAATAAGGGGCCGTTGTGAACCCTAAAGTGAAGTAATTATTATGGTTATTTATTGATATTTAATGCCATTAAATGCTCAGATATTATAAGAAAATTCGGGGTGTTACACATATACATATACATATACATATACATATACATATGCAAACAATATAGCCATATCAATGACAAAATCACCTGTAGCCTTTGTAGGGGGGAGAGACATCTGGAGGATGTCTCCATTGGCTCATCTGCAAGACTCTAATGAAAAGCAGAGGATGGATCCCAAATATGCCTGAAGGGATAGTATAACCCATGAATTGCCTTGTCCGTTTGGTTGCATAGCTGAAGTAATATGTATTGGGGAACGTGCTGAGGTGACTATTTAATCGCAAGGAGCCTTGAATTGTGAGATCGGGGAGGATCCAATCACCAGAAGCAAAAGGACCGGAGTTTCCAAGAAGACAATCAATGAGACCCCTAATACCAATCCTTTTCCATGACATGTTGTAATGATCAAACCCGAAGTTGTAGTAGTTTTTTAGTACAGGAATGTCGAACCAGTCGTAAATAATTACTCCTACGCGGCACAGTTGAAGCAGTGAAATTGGTTTCATCGACTTCCCATCTTCTGGCCTGAAATAATTTGAAAAGTTCGGTGACGACTATTCAAACAACTTGTGAAGAATGCTATAGATAAAATTTCATATCAAAAAGAAAAATATTGAATGTGCCGAAAATCAAAATGACTACATGAAAAGACAACATATTTCCTGTACCATTTTATATACCACACCCCGTTGATCTAATGGATCACAATTATTAGGGCTGACATCACGATAGTGCCATACAAATGTGTGAAGCATTGGATCAATAGTGGTAAAGATTGTGATATACAAAATGGTATAGGGATCTTGACTCGCATGAAAATGCTCTGAACTTTGAGTCGCAGCAATACAACTAAAACTAAGGCTATATCTGGCAACTAAATCTGAAATCTTGGATTTGCGATTGATTTTTCAGACATACACAATAAGACAATCAAAACTATCTCTACAGCATATTACACTTAAATTCAACTTACTGCATTCCATCCAAGTAAGTTCTCGTAGTCCCATTAAATGCACCAGATAAAGATGTCACGCTCAACACCCAATTCTCGTTGGTATTTTCATGTCCCTTAAATGCCTGAAATTACAAACGGCGTGTTAAAATAGTTATAGTGATTTATTTATTGTTCTCAAGTGCAATCAGATTTAACGTGAACAAACTAACCTTGTTTGCCAGCATTTGCTGCAAAACTCGAATGACTTGAGCTCCAGCCGAATGCCCAACAAAGTGGATTGGATGATCTTCATCCATTCCGGGTAGTGCCCTGCATTTGAAATGGAGATAAATTGAAATATTTAACGAGATTCCTTTAGTTAACTTAATATATTCAACAAAAACAGGTAAAATAAGGTAAATTATTCAACCTTGTTCATAAATTCTTCCAAACTGGGAATGCCCACAAGCCTTGCTATGTTCCTCTCCATAATCAACATGTCCACCTTTCAAATAATAGAATAATTCACGAGCCCTGTAATAGAAATCTCTAATCATTGAAATAGTTCGACAATATGCTATTAGAACCAACCATAACTTCTGCAACCCAAAAATCTAATGAAAAGGAACGCTAAAAAATAAAATGCATAATGATATGCTACTACCTCTGTCCCAAAGTGAATGTCTGAAGAGCGATTTCGGACATTCATTTTGGGACGGAGTAGAAAATGTATAATCCAGCTCCTCCGGTCCAAACAATTATGATTCCATTCGTTGTCATGTAAAATTTCATTTAATTTTGATTCAAAAATGAATTATAATTGTTACATATCAAACTTTTTAAGCAATTCGGGGAATTTACCTGTCATAAATGCTAGTCAAGGAGCCAAGATCAGGCACAAGGACCCTTTCATCCTTCTTCTCAGCCCCTGCAAAATATGATAGCCCTCCTAATCTCTGAGAAAAAAAAAATTACCCAAAAAATACAAAATTAATTAAAAAAAAATCGTCAAGAAAAAAAAAACAAACACGCCAACAAATCCAATTTTAACTAAAATGCTCATAACCAGCTTACCCCTTTTCCAAACCCGAAAATCCCATGAACCAAAACAATGGGAGGCAGATCATCAGAATTCGTTGACCTCGTTGACTCATCCTTGACCAGCGCCGCCGTATCCGACAAATTTGGCTTGAAAACCAACTCATTCAACGCCTGAGATATATCTCCGGCCACCGCAGAGCTAAATATGTAAAACCCATATAACAGATGAACCAATGAACTCACAAACAGCTCCGCTAATTGCAGCGCAGCTATTGATAATCGAATCATCTTCTCTATCAATCAATCAAACATTCAACCAAAAAAAAAAACCCAGAAAATGTAACCCACAAGAAGAGCCTTCTTCAAGAAAATACAGAAGAAGAAGGCTCCTAATTTTAATTTTTTTTATCCTTTTTGTTTATTCAATCTTATTTCTTTCTTCAAGCTTTCAATATAAATTCAAAAACCCTATTACGTGATGATTTTGAAGAAAATATGAAAAATTTCAAATGAAAAATGTGTTCCCTCTTCCTTCCCAATCAGAGCCCTTTTTTTGGGTCACTCATTCATTCGCTGTTTGTTTGAGGAGGAGAGAGGAGGGGTTTTTGTAAAGGCAGTGGTTTGGTTGGTGCCACGTGTCATTTAGATATAAACGTTGCCAATAACTTTTCGTGTAGCTCCATCGCAATTGGCATATTTGGAAAATTATGTACTCCCTCCGTCCCATTGAGAGTGAGACTAGAGGAGTGGGCACGATATTTAAGATAAAGTGATATATATGTGGTAGAAAATGAAGAGAGGGAATGAGTGGGGTAAATAGTGGTGTTGGTTGAACAAAATGAGTGGTGGAAAATGAAGAGAGAGAATGAGTGGGGTTAAATAGTGGGGAATGATGAATATAAGTATATTAAAACATTTTCATTTTGGGTAGTCTCACTTTAAGTGGGACGGCCCAAAAAGGAAAGAAGTCTCACTTCTAGTGGGACGGAGGGAGTATGTTTGTGCATGTTTTAAAAGTAGAAAAAAGAAAGTAGAAAAAGAAAATGTGTAACAAAGTTTAATGTTGTAGTTAGGGATGACAATTTTACCGAACCCGATCCGTATCCAAGACAATCCGACCGGGGATGAGTGGGTTTGGTAATAGATTTTCAAAATCCGGCGGGTTCGGATACGGGTTCGGATTCTGTCCGAGATCCGTCCGTATCCGACCCGTATCCGACCCGTATACAACCCGATTTTGTTCATATCCGTATCCGCCCCGTATCCGACCGTATCCGATATATTAGGCTATTTACTATTTTGCCCTTGTTTTCAATTATTATTAATCCCATACCCTTGTATATATACTCTGTGTCAAGTGTGAGGCGAGATACCTAGGGTTTTCTTTCGATTTCAATTTTCAAACCTGCTGACTGCCGTTAAGAGAGAGAGATAGGGCGACGCCGACGATTAAACAGAGCGAACCGGCGAAGCGACGATCCAGCCACCGGTTACCCCGCCGTCCAGGACCTCCAGGTGATGATCTCTTCTGTTTCGATTCTCATTTTCTAGCTGTTGGTTCTTTAGGATACTTTAGGGTTTTTGTTTTTGGTTATTTGTTGATTTTGACTCTGTTTCCAGCTTTTGGATTGGTCGCCGCCATTGTTTTCGAATCATTCCGTCGAAGATTCAACCCGAATTCACTGACAGGTTTCTTCTTCCTCCCCTTTTGTGTTTAATGATACTTTTATGTTTAACTGGTTGTTTGTAGTGTTGCTGAAATGCAGCCATACTTGAAATTCAATGTCTATTGTAAATAGGGATGGAACTGAATGTGATTGAGGACGCAATGTCTGCTTATTTGTGATATGTAAATAACAACATAAGAAGTGGGTATTTAAAGACAAAGAATTTGTAATATGTATGAAGTATTACTGAAATCTCTTCACTTACACAGAAGAAATCTATATATTCACATTTGTGGGAATGTAGGAAATATTTCAGTCAAATTTCAAAATGACAATAATCATTTTAGTAATATTTAAAGTCAAACCTTGTTTGTTCAAGTGTTAGAGCTAGAAGTTGAAACTGTTTTGTAGATTATAATCATTTTTCCAATGTTATAAATCACATAACACATTATCTTTGTAATCTTAATTCTATTTAACAAAATTTAATAATTATATTAATTTCTTGTTAAGAAACTTGTAATATTACAGTGACATGTTTGATCTAAAATTATTAAATCTCTTGAATGGCAACCTATTTGGTTTATTTAGTTTTCTTTTTCACCAACCACTATGGTGATTTTCAAGACTAACGATTTGAACTTTGAGTCCTTAAAGAATGAAGACTAAGGGTCAAGAATGTAGCTTGTTTAGTTGTTGATATTTCTTGTACTTAATTGACTTTTCTTTTTAATTTATTAGATGTCTAAAAGAAAGGCTCATGAGATCGAGGCTAGTAATGATGATGATGATGATGATGTGCATGTATATGAGAAGGGGGATGAACCCATGCGAGATTCTCAAAGCGTTGCTGCGAGTAAAACACCGGTGGGTTCAAGCCCCTCTTTGAATGAGACTGAGTCTTCTTTGGAAGGTACTAGCCTTAAGAAGAGTTTAACTTCTGCTGTGTGGAAAGAGATGACTAGAATAGTTAAGAAGGACGGGGGTGTTCAAGCTATTTGTTTGTATTGTAAGAAGGCCTTGAATGGGGCTAGCAGCGCTGGTACTTCTCATTTGAAAAATCACTTAGCTAGGTGTAGAAAGACTAGAAATAAAGATGTTGGGCAAATGTTGATTCAAGCTGGTGAGAAGACAAAGGATGGTAAGGTGGAGTACCGTGCATTTGCTTTTGATCAAGTCCGGTCAAGAGGCCATCTTGCGGAAATGATTGTGTTACATGAATATCCATTAAGTATCGTAGATCATCATGGATTTCGTAAATTCGTAAACAACCTCCAACCCTTATTTGACCTGATATCGAGAAATACTATCAAGGGTGACATTATGAAGATGTATCATTATATGAAAGAGAAATTGCTTGAGGGATTGGAGATCTTGAACTCGAGAGTTGCCATCACTACGGATATGTGGACCGCAAAACCGACCAAGAAAGGATTCATGGCAGTTACCGCACATTATATTGATTCCTCTTGGGTTTTGCAAAATCGAATAGTGAGGTATGTTTTAATTTACAAGCACAAGTTTTAGCTTTCTCTACTTACTAGTTGTTTTTTTGTTAAAATTTCATGTTTATATTTTTCTCTTTATTTTAGGTTTATTTATGTTCCCCCTCCACATAGTAGTGATGTCCTCACGGAATTTCTTGTTGAAGCGTTAATGGAATTAAATCTTGATACAAAGTTGTCAACTATCACGGTTGATAATGCATCTTCAAATGATGCTATGTTGGATAAGATGGTTGATAGACTAGATCCTAGCACACTTATGTTGAGGGGGAAAGTTGTTCACATGCGATGTTGTGCACATATTTTAAATTTGATTGTGAAGGATGGGTTGGAGGTTATTAAGAAGGAAGTTGAAAATGTGAGAAATAGTGTTGTCTATTCGACGGGTTCCCGTAGTAGAATTCAAAAGTTTGAGGATGCGGCCCGCCAATTATCACTTAAAGACATTACTTCTTTAGTTCTTGATTGCCCCACTAGGTGGATTTCGACTTATATCATGCTTGAGACGGCCTTTAAGTATAGATTTGTATTTCCACGATTGAAACTAAAAGAAAAGTCTTATACTTGTTTACCTAGTGAGGAAGATTGGAGAAGAGTTGAAAGGATTATTGAGAAATTGAAAAAGTTTTATGATGTGACAATGATTTTTTCGGGAACTTCTTATCCTACTTCTAATGAGTTTTTTCTACATGTTTGTGAAATCAAATTGGCATTGAATGATTGGGTTCTTGATTCCGAACTTTTTATTTCTGATATGGCACAACAAATGCTTGAGAAGTATGATAAGTATTGGAGTGAATGTCATGAAATTTTGGGAATGGCATGTGTTTTGGACCCAAGATTTAAGATGAAGCTTATTGAGTATTTTTTGCCTAAAATTCACGGAGAAGAGTTAGCTTTTTATGAGATTGCAAAAATTCGAAATTCTTGTTACGATTTGTTGAATGAGTACAAAAGTGAACAAAATGTGAATAAAACGGTTGTGAGTGAAACACCCTCTTCTTGTTCTTCGGGTGGTGGTTGGAATGCAAGTGATAGGGTTTCGGATTTTAAGAAGTTTGTCTATAGTACATCAAGTCAAAGGGATGTAAAATCGGAATTAGATCACTACTTGGAAGAATTGGTGTTGCCAATAGAGGGAAATTTTGATGTATTGGCATGGTGGAAGACTAATGGAGTTAAATTTCCAACTCTACAAAAGATAGCTAGGGACGTGCTTGCTATACCGGTTACAAGTGTTGCATCCGAGGCGGCCTTTAGCACAAGTGGAAGATTGATTAGTCCCCATCGTAGTAGATTGGCTCCCAACACATTGGAAGCATTGATGTGCACTCAAAATTGGCTACGGAATGAAAAGAAATGTAAATATTATAAAATGCTACTCCCTCCGTCCCAAAATACATGTATTTTGGGACGGAGGGAGTAGCTTTTTAGTTTATAAACTTGTAAATTTCACTTGTATATCTCATTACCTTTTTTGATATAGGTCTCTCTTTAAGTGTGGGTATGGTGGACAACATGGCAACTTGTGGTGATGATCTTGATGTTCAAGATTGATTGGGTAAGGAAATTTAATATTGATTATAGTTAATTTATTGTCCCTCTTTTCAACTGAATTTGTAGTGTTTTGTATATATCTCATAGCCCCAATTTTCCTTGCTCGATTCCTGGTTCACTTGCTCCAACTGCCATCATGAATTAAAACATGAGCCTGATTCACTTGCTCCAACTGGGTTGTTCCTAGGTGGTGGAGCTACTGTTATTCTAGGAAAGAAGGGAGCTGGAGGTGTTACTCTTAAAAAGATCACTTTGGCAACCAAAGAAGAAGCACAGAGAAGGCGAGGCAGGAGCTGTGTTATCATTGGTTTTGAATATTTGTTATGAATTGATTTATTTATGTTGTTTGGTTTGTAACACTAAATTTGTAAGTGTTCGGATTTATTTATTTTGTTTGGTTTGTAACACTAAACTTTAAATTGTTTGTTTGTGTTTGGTTAGTTGGAATTTGATTAACTAGTTTGAAGTTAGTAAAAGTGTAGAACAGAGACAGTATGTTAGTTTTGTATGGTTTGTTTTCACATATGCATAGCTTATATGGACCAGGCCCAAAAAGAAAAATGAAAGAGATGGAGTACTACAACTTGTAGTACTCCATTCCAGTGGCGGACTCAGGAAATTTTGGCGGACTCAGGAAATTTTCACAAGGGGAGACAAAATGTCATAACACATTTAAAGGAGGCAAAAATAAATATTAATGCATTTATTTTTTTAAACAAAGGTGGGCAAAGTCTAAAATATTGCACTAATATTCCAAATTTTCAAAAAAATTACACTAGTAAATTTTTAATTTTTTTTAAACAAAGGTGGCCATTGCCCCCAATAGCCATAGGGTAGGTCCGCGCCCCTGCTCCATTCTCCCCCACGTTAATTCCAAATTTGCTACTCCCTCCGTCCCATTAAATTTCTTAATTTGACTTTACACGGAGATTAAGAAAAAGTAAATGTTGTGAGTATGAAAAAATAAGTAAGAGAAAGTAGGAAAAATAAAGAGGGTAGGGAGTTTTTGTTGTGAGAATGATAAGTGGGTCCCATGGTCAATTTTAGGTAATAAAACAACTAAAAACCTTAGTTTGGGACAAACCAAAAAAGGAAAATAAGAACCTTTGTCTAGGACGGAGGGAGTAGTAACCAAAAATTAAAATTGGATAATCATTTCAAGGCGGAAAGAGTAATATAATTATTGATGTATAAAATTATACTCTCTCCGTCTCAGTTTAAGGTTCTTAGTTTTTTTAATGTTTCTCTGAAGGAACTTTGAGCAATAATTATTGGTTAATTCAATTATCGTAATGAAGATCTAAAAGTTGTTATTGATAATATTTATAATGGTGTACCAATAACAAGTTTTAAAATTTTCATCGCTTGCTCAAAGTTCATTCAAATAAAAACTAAGAATCTTAAACTGGGACAAACTAAGAACCTTAAACTGGGGCGGAAGTAGTACTATTCAGTAAGACGAAGGAAACCCGTAAGGTTAGAAATAGGCTAATAAAATATACGCAAGATGAAGGGAAAAACGGTAGCGAGCCCGATTGGTACAAGTCGTAGACTCCAAAAAGCCATACCATTGCATAACGATCTAGCATGTTGAAGAGAAAATTTTGTGGGAAACTAGTTTCTCCATAAGTTATAAAAAATCTTGTTTTTATAGGGGTTAAAGTTTAGGGTTTAAGCCTTTTAGGGTTTAAGAAAGTTAAAAAACAGGATTTTTTATAACTTGTTGAAGGAACTAGTTTCCTCAAAACCAACTTCATGTTTAATGCATTACTTTGTTGAATAATAAATGTAATATTTGATGATGAGTAATAAATGTCACATTAATTTATCATTTTTTTTTATAAAAATGTTTTTAAATTGTTCACATATTGCTTATAGTGTGATAAATTTATGATAAGAATATTTCCATCAAATTCCTTAAGAATTATTATATCAGAAAATAATACTTAAAGTGGCATATTAAATTTGGACAGTGGGATTAGAAGGGTGGGTATAAAATTTGGAGGGTTCAAAATCAGAATTAGATTTAATGATAGGGATGGTAATAGATTAAGGGATAAAGTTAGGATTGTTGATAGGAACTTGGAGGGGATTACTATAATTTTCCTAGATATTAGGGGATTTTTTTTTTTTTTTTTTTTTTTTTTTTTTTGAATTGAATGAAGGGTAATTTAATACTCACTCACTCCCTCCGTATATGTTCACCTTTTCTTTTTAGTCTATCCCAGAGTATATGTCCACTTCGAAAAATGACAAAGAATTCGTACTATTCTTCCCACTCCATTTCTGTCATACTTCACTTTTATACTCACAACATCAATCAACTTAGTATTCTCTCACACTCATTCTCTTTCTTACTTTACTTTTATACTCACAACACTTACATCACTTCCATTATTTTTTAAATTTCTTGTAAATAGGAGGGTGGACATATAATCTGGGACGGAAAGAGTAGTGAATAATTTGCATTAATTTGGTAAGGGAGTTAGAAAAATGGACCGGAAACCGCTTCACCCAAGTTAGCTTCACCCCTCCGCCCAATGGTGCCGATCAAGGCCACATAGGCGTGCCGATTGGGTGTGCGGCTAAGATGATTTCAATTTTTGTGGGTCCCACCTAATTCGGATACATGTGGCTTTGATCGGCATCATTGGGTGTAGCTAAAATGAGGTGGCTCCAATCAGCACTAGTGGGTGGAGCTAATTCCCCGGTGGAGGGGTTCGAAATCCTAGAAAATTGGAGAAGGTTGTGGGTGCTTGGGTGCAGAAAAGTGATGAGTTGGAAGGAGCTGGAAGGTAGCTTATCTTCCAACTAACTATACCCGTCTCAGTCTGTGTGTATGGTATGGGCCCCCATACTCTTTCCTTATCCATTCCTTCGTGTCCCTCTTCAAGAACGTGGTTGATGTGGGCATTAAGAGATTAATCAGAATAGAATAAGTGAAAATTTTGTGAAAAAAAATAATGTAACTTTTATATTTTATATGAAAAAATTATTTTTTTTATATTTTAGTGTAAAATATATTTTTTATAAGACTGATTTATTAAATAATTCCAACAAAAAACCTTAGTACATCACTTAGTTAAAAAAAAAAAAAAAAGTCTCATTTTAATTTCAAAAATTAATTTATTATAAAAAATATTTTAAAATAATTAAAATATAATTAATAATATTTTTTCACTGTACATCAATAAGGTCTGGAATTTAATTAAGATCTACTAATATTTGAAATTTAATTAAATTAATAAAATTAAAATAAAACTATCATATTAGTACAGAAATCCAGAAGTAAATAGACTCATCAATCCGGTTACATTATACTCCCTTGTCACACTCGAATTTTGACAAATTGTCATTTTGAGTGTCTCACTCGAAATACAACAACTCTAAAATGGTAATGTTCTATTCAAGGGAACCAATATTCAAACTCACAACAACTTTTCACTCATTATTTTTTAACTCATTTTTTATCTCCTACCTGTTAGAACAATTTTAATCCCTGAATGCCACACTCATATTTAAGTAAGAGAAAGAGGAAAAGATGAAGCGGAAGCATGTAATAAATGTATACCTGTTGAATCCATTATTGTGTCTTGAAGGGAGATTAAGGATGATGAAGATGTAGGGAGATGATCTTCTAAATGAGAGTGTCTCTTAAGTTTCTCAGAATTTCTTCTAGATAATTATGAAGAGAGTATGTAGAGAGAAAAGTAAGAATTTAGTATGTTTAAAGGCTTGATGGAGGGGCCTTTATATAGTAAACATGGTGACACTTCAAATAGGGACCATACCTATTCATTTCCAAAGCAATGTTGATTTACCATCTTGCCCATCAAAGATAGATAAATAACATTTCAGGGATTCTACACATTGACTATTTTGACCATACTTTATATTAATGTCATAGTCATGACTTTATTTATGGAAGGTGCCTATTAACTTGTGTTGCAAGCCACAATGATCTAACAATCTCCCACTTGGGTTGCAAAACAAATTTCTTCCTTTAAATCACAAGTATAACATAAATGACAACCCTTATGTGCACTTTGTTGTCATCTATAACAATCTCGTCCATTAGCCATATAAGTATAGGACTAAAGGGGCAGTCGTTGTAATTGATTCGCAACTAAACCCACTATAATCACATATACTAATTCAACTAAATGACATAGATCAAAAGTATGGATGTGTAGCATGGATCTTAATGAATATATACATATTCTTCCAACTAGTCCAACTTAACCAAATGAGATCAAACTTTAATAATTAATAGAACAATAAATGAAAAACAACACAAACTCCCACTATATTAAATGTTATCAAAAGTTGTTACACCCATATGAGCAACATGCTCGTGAAACACTAAAGGTGATAACGCCTTAGTACACGGATCCGCTAACATAGAGTTTGTACCAATAAGTTGTATTTCTATTTGTTCTTTTTGTACCCTCTCTCTTACAACAAGAAATTTAATGTCAATGTGTTTAGACTTTGACGAGCTCTTGTTATTGTTGGAGTACAAGACCGCTGCCCTATTGTCACAATATAGCTTAATAGGTCTTTCGACGCTATCGACAATACGGAGACCCTCAATGAATTTACGCAGCCATATAGCTTGATTGGATGCCTCAAAACAAGCAACAAACTCGGCTTCCATGGTAGAGGAAGTTACGAGTGTCTGCTTGGCACTTCTCCAAGAAATTGCTCCACCGGCTAATGTGAAGACATACCCAGACGTTGATTTACGGCTGTCTTGGCATCCAGCAAAGTCGGAATCGGAATACCCAACGATCTCAAGATGATCCGACTTTGAATATGTAAGCATGTAGTCCTTGGTGTTTTGTAAATACCGCATCACTCTTTTGGCTGCGACCCAATGTTCTCTCCCCGGATTGCTTTGGTATCGACCAAGCATTCCAACAATAAAAGCTAAGTCTGGACGAGTACAGACTTGAGCATACATTAAGCTTCCTACTGCTGATGCATAAGGGATGTTTTCCATATACTTGGTTTCAAAATTGTTTTTGGGACATTGATTAAGACTGAATTTATCTCCTTTAGAAACAGGGGTGTCATGTGGTTTACAGTTTTGCATGCTAAACCTTTGTAATACCTTCTCTATATAGGCCTTTTGTGATAATCCTAAAGTACCTCGTGAGCGATCACGGTGTATTTGGATTCCTAATACAAAAGTTGCCTCTCCAAGATCTTTCATTTCAAATTTCTTTGAAAGAAATTTCTTAGTGTCTTTTAGAAGGTTTATATCATTACTAGCTAGCAAAATATCATCCACATATAAGACTAAGAATATAAACTTACTCCCACTGAACTTATGGTATATACAATCTTCACCAATATTCATTTCAAAGCCAAATGAAAGAATTACTTGGTTAAATTTGAGATACCATTGACGGGAAGCTTGCTTGAGCCCATAAATGGATTTCTTAAGTTTACAAACTAAATGATTAGTTTGTTCCAAATCATCCACCATTTCTGGTTTCTTCATATAGATGGTTTCCTCAATGTCTCCATTGAGAAAAGCTGTTTTTACATCCATTTGATGAAGCTCAAGGTCATAATGTGCCACTAAAGCCATAATGATCCTAAAGGAGTTTTTAGAAGACACCGGAGAGAATGTTTCTTTGTAGTCAATACCTTCCTTTTGAGTGAAACCTTTGGCAACAAGACGAGCCTTATGTCTTTCCACATTACCTTGTGAATCCCTTTTGGTTTTAAATATCCATTTACAACCAATCGGTTTCACATCCTTCGGTAATGGGACAAGATCCCAAACGTCGTTGTCTTTCATAGATTTTAACTCTTCATTAATGGCATTGATCCACTTATGAGAATTAGGACCTTTAATGGCTTGATGGAAGGTGAGAGGCTCATCTCCCACTAAACCTAAGTGTCCTTCATTCTCGGCTAGATACACCTCATAATCATCCGAGATGGCACTTCTTCTTACTCTATTTGATCTTCTTAAAGGCACTGGTTCTTCCTCATTTTGAGGTTGTTGAATTTCCTCATTTTGATCAACATTTTCATGTTGTTCAATATTTATAGGGAGTCAATATTTTGAATTTGTTCCTCTTGAATTTCAGGTACAAGTACTTGATTTCCAATTGGAACTATTAAGGGAAGAGGTATAGAAATGGATTCCTCTTCCTTAAATTCAAAATTATTATTCCTAGTTTCCCCTCTAAACTCAACATCCTCAAAGAACCTAGCATTTCCCGTTTCAAAAAACGTTCTAGTTTTCGGGTTGTAAAATTTATAGCCCCTTGATCTTTCGGCATACCCTACAAAGTAGCAACTAACTGTCTTAGCGTCCAGTTTTCCTTCGTTAGGCCTATAAGGCCTAGCTTCCGCTGGACATCCCCAAACATGAAGATGATTTAAGGACGGTTTCTTATTCGTCCATAATTCATAAGGGATTTTATTGTTAGTAGCCTTAGAGGGAGCCCTATTAAGAAGATAAGTAGCGGTTTTAAAGCATCGCCCCATAATGAGTGAGGTAAAGAAGTACAAGAAACCATACTTCTTACCATATCCTTAAGGGTTCTATTACGTCTCTCAGCTACACCATTCATGCTAGGCGTACCCGGCATAGTGTAGTGAGGGACAATCCCACACTCTTCAAGATAGCGAGCAAAAGGACCCGGACGTTGTTCTCCCGAACCGTCATTCCGACCATAGTACTCCCCACCACGATCGGATCTAACGTTCTTAATAGTCTTCCCAAGTTGATTTTCAACTTCGGCCTTAAAAGACTTGAAAACGTCCAAAGATTGAGATTTATCATGAAGTAAATAAATGTATCCATATCGAGAATAGTCGTCTATGAACGTAATAAAATATTGTTGACCATTCCAAGAAGGAGTAGGAAATGGTCCACAAATATCCGTATGTATTAGTTCTAAGACGCTTGATGCTCTCGAGGATACTTTCCTTTTCGTGTTTGTAAATTTTCCTTTTAGGCATTCAATGCAAAAGTCTTTATCCGGAATATCAAGTTTATTTATGATTCCCTCAGACACAAGCTTGTCAATTCTCCTTTTGGAGATATGACCTAAACGCCTATGCCATAAGGTATAAGAATTTTCACTTGAAAACTTTCGCTTTTTACTTTTAGTTTCATTATTATGGGACTCATTGATTGTTTGAGTAGTGTTAAGCAAATAAAGATTATCACTACTCGATAAAGTACTAGTACCAACAATAATGGAATTAAAATAAAGATCACATCTATTATTTCCGAACGAACAAGAGTAACCCTCTTTGTCCAAAACAGTGATAGATATTAAATTCCTTCTAAACGAAGGTACAATGAAAGTATTATTTAATACAAAATAATATCCGGTACTTAATAACAATCTAAATGTCCCAATGCCTATTACTTCAACCGGGTTCCCAGCTCCCATATAGATGAATCTTTCATCCTTGCTAGGTCTTCGGTAATTCAGGCAACCCTGCATAGACATACTAATGTGAGTTGTTGCACCAGAATCCAACCACCATGTATATGAAGGAATTGAAACTAAATTAGCCTCAGTACAAACAAGACCAAATGACATACCTTTCTTAGCACGCCAAGCGTGATACTTAGGGCAGTCATACTTCATGTGCGTTAGGTCCTTGCAAAAGAAGCACTTCTTTTCTTTATGATCGTTAGATCCCTTAGGCTTCTTGTTGCTTGTTACCGCAACTTCTTTCCCTCTTCTCTTAGTCCCATGAGAAGAGGTAGATGCTAAGTGAGCACTTTCAACCTTAGATTGCTTCAACCTATCTTCCTCTTGTGTCACATGTGAAATCAATTCATTAATGTTCCACTTGTCCTTTTGACAATTATAGGTCACCTCAAAGTGACCAAACTGAGGAGGAAGAGAGATCAAAACTAAATGCACGAGGAGCTCTTCAGTCACCTCTAACTTAAGTGCTTTTAGTTTTGTCGAAAGGTGAAGCATTTCCAAGATATACTCCCTAAGATTCCCGGTACCCTTGTACTTCATGGAAACAAGTTTCCTAAGGGTAGAACTTGTTTCCGACTTTTCGCTTTTTACAAAGCGTTCTTCAAGGGTCTCGAGGAAAGTCTTAGCATCAACGTCCTCGGGAACACTGTTCAAAAATGTTTCCGGGACGACATTTTTCATAATCATTAGGCTTACTCGATTGGAGCGTTTCCATTTCTCAACATATAAGCGGTCCTCAGGGGTGCTTTCTTCATTAAGAGGAATGGGAAACGGCTCCCTAAAAGCGAGGTCAATATCCATACAGCCTAAGATCATTACAATTTTGTTTTTCCAAGTTTTAAAGTTTGTCCCATTAAGCATAGGAATTGTGCTCATCGCAGCAGTAATAGAAGAAGCGTTAAGTAAATCTGGGAATCGAGAACAAGAATGAATACAAAACAATAATAAGTAACTACATTATGAATTAAAAGATTAATTATATCAAATGAAATCCATCAATAAAGCAATTAACATGACATCAAAACTAATCTTTGGATTGCGAATTGACTCATAAATAATTACTTTAGATGACAAGTAATTTGAACAATATTTGATTAAATGCTTAATCTTCCTTTGGGTAGTCTTAAGCATTTAATAAAATTACTAAATGTTCATTTTATATGTCATCACATGAATGCTTAAGCCTTTCTTAGTACGTGGCGTTGTTCAACCTTAGTCGTTCCACCAATCCGTTCGGATGGTTGAGGAGACCAGTCAAGGTTTCCAGCCTGATATACCATCGTTAGTCAAATGTCAAGATTTTCTTTGGAAAATTCAAGTCATTCATATCTTAAACATTCAACACTTTAATAATTTTGCATTTAAATAACGTTAATCACTTAGGTGATAATATTATTTAAATAATGAATAAAATTATTTAAGCATATAATTAATCCAAGCTTTAAGGTTTGAAAAATGAATGATTTTTGTTCAAGAGAAAATAACAAAATATTGCAGAACTTGATTTTCTTTCGACATACTTAGCACGACCGTGCCAAACAAAGGGCACGACCGTGCCAAAATATGGGGAAAAAAACATGTTTTCACGGTGCAGATGGCACGACCGTGCCAAAAAAATAGACACGACCGTGCCAAACGAAACGGTCCGACCGGTTTAAACAACACACCCGTCCGGACCAGCACCAATGTACACACCGGTTCAAGGTAATAGAGGCGCACGGCCGTGCCAAAACAAAGAGCACGACCGTGCCATATAATCTGCACTTCTGAATTTTTGTCTAAATTTTCCTCAAAATCAAATGAATTGCAAGTAGATCCGCATGGTATGTACTTAAAACATAAAACCATGTTATTTAGGATAATCTTGCTTTTTTAAAAAATTAATGGAATCAAGTGAGTAGATCCACATGGTATGCACTTAAAACATAAAACCATGTTATGAAGGGATAGTCTCACTTGAACCTTTTAATGAACAAAAACTTTCAAACCATTTTTCTTAATTTTAGATGAAGATCATCAGCACTCTATTAACGAATTAGAGTCTCTAATCGACATCAAAAACCTTATGATTCAACAGAGAAAATGAATCAAAGCAAAGCATGAAAGCTTTTTCTTAATACAAGAACTCAAACTCAAACTAAATAATGAGCGGGGCTCTGATACCAATTGTTAGAACAATTTTAATCCCTGAATGCCACACTCATATTTAAGTAAGAGAAAGAGGAAAAGATGAAGCGGAAGCATGTAATAAATGTATACCTGTTGAATCCATTATTGTGTCTTGAAGGGAGATTAAGGATGATGAAGATGTAGGGAGATGATCTTCTAAATGAGAGTGTCTCTTAAGTTTCTCAGAATTTTTTCTAGATAATTATGAAGAGAGTATGTAGAGAGAAAAGTAAGAATTTAGTATGTTTAAAGGCTTGATGGAGGGGCCTTTATATAGTAAACATGGTGACACTTCAAATAGGGACCATACCTATTCATTTCCAAAGCAATGTTGATTTACCATCTTGCCCATCAAAGATAGATAAATAACATTTCAGGGATTCTACACATTGACTATTTTGACCATACTTTATATTAATGTCATAGTCATGACTTTATTTATGGAAGGTGCCTATTAACTTGTGTTGCAAGCCACAATGATCTAACAACTCACTTTTCATAATCATAACACTGACTCCCCCCCGTTTCCATCTAATTTACAAAAATGAGTCTTGACACAAGAATTAAGCAAATGATTGAAAAAAGTGATGTGATGTGTTGTGAGTAAGGGACGGATGGTTATACTCTCTTCATCCCAAAATGATCTTCTCATTTATCGTTTCTCATTTTATTAAAAAGTTATTTCTATTTCTACAGTTTGAGTTTAACAGCGTATAAACAAAATATGAGTAGTAAAGCAAGTATTGATATTTTTAAAATTAAATAATTAAATGAAAAAATCTTTTTAGACTAATGAGCAATAGCATATCGGGGTCCAAAATATTGCCTCTTCAAAGTGACTTCCTCAACTAATAGCTTTAAAGGAAATGATGCATAAGTTGCTTGTTATGTAATGTAACCATTCCATCTACAAGTTTTAAAAGCCTGTATAAGTTGTTTTAAATCGTTGTCGTCCAACCACTATGTTTGCCTAAATGCATCTATTATTTCTCACTCATTCATATGTTACATACTCTCTCCGTCTCAACACAAGTAAGACTTTTATTTCATTTAAATTGTCCTAAAACAATTGAGACTATCCAAAATAAAAATACTACCTCCGTCCCGAAATGATCTTTTCATTTGCCATTTTTCATTGTCCCAAAAAGTTATTCCCATTTCTATAACTTGGGCTTAAATTTTGCATAAGCACAACATGGCTAGTGAAGCAAGTGTTCATATCCTTAAAAAGTTTGAATAGTCAAATGTGAAGATCATTTTGGGACGGAGAGAGTATTATAATATATTTATATTCAACCAACCTGTTGGTCTCAAATGGGCAACAAGGGTATGAAAAATGCTAGAGGGGGGGGGGTGAATAGCGTTTTAATATTCTTTTCAAACCCTGGGGGGGGGGTGAATAGCGTTTTAATATTCTTTTCAAACCCTTTTGCAAAACAATGGCGAATGCGCACAGCTCTTATTTTGGCTAAGTATAGCGCGCAACAAGAGTGAAATGCACAGCGAAAACTTAAAGCAATTACTTATGCGCATGTATATACGCAGAAGTGTAAAAACGCACGCACTAAGTTTAGCTTAAAGAGAGGCGCAAAATGATACTAAGGCAGAAAGCACACAAACACAATGCAAACAGTGCAAGACAATCTACAAAGATCAAACAAAGCAATATATCAGAAAAGCTTAAATGTAGAATGAAAAGCACAATAAATAGACAAGCTATTTGGAGAGGTTCGATCAAAAAAAGATCTACGTCCTCTACCAAGATGATTAGTCTTGGATTTCTAATGGAGATCTTATTATGAGAGAGTGTTAAAAGTTACAACGATTGAGAATAAACTAACTCAAAGATCTATTATCTATGAAAGAACAAATCCTAGACAAAAACCGGTGTATCTCTAGAAGTATGATCGATGAGATCGGAACTTCAAGAGGTGTGTGTGTGTCAGAAATCTGGGCTCTATAAATCTATGAGATGAAGAGCACAAGATATTCTGGTGTTACAAGGCTTTAGGATCTGGGCTTGGTAAGGTATGAAGGTTGTTCTTGAGAATTCTGGAAATGAGCAAGCAATCTTCAAATCTTCAAAGTTTTTTTCAGAAAGCAAAACACAAGCAGCTTGAAAATGAGGATGAGCAAGGCTATTTATAGTGGAGCTTCAAAAACTAGCCGTCGGAGCTCTGAGTAAGGGCGATGAGCTGGCACAATGTGATTGGTGCGCAAGTGTCCTTTATAGCCGTTGGAGACAGAGCAAGAGGACAAGATTCAAACTTCTTCTAGAAGGATGACAGCTGTCTTCATTTTGAATTTCAAACTGAGGCGCGTCTCCATCACGTGTATGCTGAGTGTGCTTGTTTTGTCGTATGTACACATCAGCACTTTGGCTTAATCCAAAAAGCGTAGCTTGACTTGACGCTTTCCAAGCTTCTAGAATATTAGGTCAGGAAATGAGAGAATTGACTAAGACAAAACTGCGCGCGCATGGAAGTCATGAGCATTGAGTGCGCAGATGGGTGCTGCGCATGAAGGTCATGCGCATCCCACTTAGACATTTGCACATGAGACCTCAAAGTCAAAGTAAAATCCCTAACCACTAAGCCTAGTCTATAAAGAGGACTTAGCTAAAAATTGAAGTTTATAAAACTTCTTACATTACATAGGGTCCTAACGTCCTTAAAATAAACTTAGGTGATGGTATCAATCAATTCTAACATAAATAGGAGGGTTAAGTAATAAGCATACCCAACACAACCCCCCATTCAACCTCACTCATACCATCTCTTCATTTTTCATCACTCAATTTATTAAACCAACACTAGTATTTACCTCACTCATTCTCTCTCTTCATTTTCTACCACAAATACACTGTTTTTTTCTTAATTATTGTGTCCACTTCTCTAGTCCTACTTATATTGGGACGGAGGGAGTATATTTTTAGGGATTGCTTTATTAGTAATTTAAACCAACAAATGGAATAAAATGTGAAAAATGCGAAACACATAACGAGTGTGAAAGTAAGTATTATTGAATAAAGAAAAATTATTAACTTTTCATATTTCAATACGTGTAGTTTATAATGAGACATCCAAAAAGATAATATTTGTAATTTCATTTGAGACGAAGAGAGTAATGAATAGTGAAAGTTTTTTATAAAATTACCATTTAGAGATATACGTATATTTTTGGAAATATATTTTTTAAAACGGTTTTTTTACGCTACTATTTTGAGCGGCTAAAAAGGCCAAGATTTTTTAAAAACTTCACTCGAAAACTCTCCAATGAGACGTTTAATTAACAAAAAGATGTTTTTTTTTTCAATTTATTTTGAACGCGGTGCTCTACAAACAAGCCCGAAGGCGCTAACATTTTTATAAATAACTGAAACTTATTGAACACGTCGGGACTCAGTAACACTACCACTCACACTCTTTAACATTAATCATTGACGCTCTTTAACACACACACTGGTATTGTTTAACACTATTAGTGACAATTTTTAAGTTTTTTTACAATAACTTTGATACTTTTTTGCGCATGCACTAGCATTCTGTAACACATGTGCTTATAATTTTTTTAAGTTTTATACAGACATTAACATTATTTAACACACACTTGCACTTGTTAAAAATATTGATTTGAATGTATGAGTGCCAATTTCAATATTTATGAGTTTTAATATAAATGGTTGACACATTTTATCATTAGAATTGACATTTATGATGCAGGGACACGTTTTTTGAAAAAAAAAATGTTGCTCCTAAGCGCTAGAAAAACTTGTTTTTCACAAGACCAACTTTAATAATTAAAAAAGGAAGAGAAAGCTTATGAAACGAATACTCCCTCCGTTCTCTAACAATGTGCACATTTTTTAGGCATTATGATGATAAGTCCAGCTTTTCTAAAATAGAAATAACACTTCTTTATTCAATTATCATACACGCAACAACTATCAACTACTAATTCTTACCCCGCTTTTTCTCTCATACATGATTTTTCATACTCACAACACCTACTTCTCTATTTATTTATAAAAACATATCCACCCCTCCTTAATTCCCATGTAGATCAAAAAGTGTGCACATCGACGGAGAGAGTATTAGTTTAGGGTGTAAGTAGTTCCGTTTGGTTCAGGTCGCGGTATGGACCGAACCAAACTAAACAATGCGGTTTGGATCGTTTCAAAGCATGAGTGATTTGATTCGGTATAAAAAATTGGAAAACTACATGATTCAGTTTGGTTTCTGTTCTAACCCCTTTAGATCAAGAGTTGGTCTCCTGTAAAACGCGTTTTTCCTACTGGTTAGGAAAAACGTGTTTTTCAAACCTTCTGGCTATCACTTTCAAAGGTTCTGGCTATCAATTTCATATCCAGAAGACTTTATATTGATATCCAGAAGGCTTTATATTGATATACAGAACCCTTTTGGCTATCACTTTCAAAGGTTCTGACTATCAATCTCATATCCAGAAGGCTTTATATTGATATCCAGAACCCTTCTAGCTATCAATTTCAAAGGTTCTTGCTATCAATCTCATATCCAGAAGGCTTTATATTGATATCCAGAACCGTTGAGAAGTTGTGACTATTTACAAAAATGACCATTCTGGCTATCACTTTCAAGGGTACCAGCTATCAATATCATATCCAAAAGGTTTTATAATTATATCCAGAACCGTTGAGAATTTCTGATTATTTACAAAAATTCCACCGCGTTTTTTTTTAAAACAGGTTTTTCCTAAGCGTTTGGAAAACGCGTTTTTCCCAAAATTTTGCGTTAGATCAATTAGAACCAAACCACACCAAATAACAGTTTGAAATCGTGGAACCAAATCGTTAGTCCGCATATACTGACCATAGATTTTTATTTTGAGTAATATTCTCGGTCGACTACAAAGTCTGCACCACGGTCTAAACCATAATCTGACTCACAGTTTTAACCAAATCGAACCATACCATACCCAGGGCCGGACCTATAAATTTTGAGGCCCTATGCGAGCTATTTAGTTGGGGGCCTTAAATTCCTTTAAATGCAATAAATGTTGTGATTTTTTCGAACATATATTTCACTTTGGCTTTTCGTCTCTGTCAATCTTTCAATTGGAGGTGTTCATTTCCGATTTTCTTAGGTTTTAAAATTCTAACAGTTGGACACTAAATTGAATAGTAAAATAACATGTTTTGGAGAATTTCATTAAAATAATATTGAGATTTGGACTTAAACAAATGAGTTTGTTATTTAATTGGGTTGATATAATTGAAAAAAAAAGGTTAGGAAATAATATGATCAATTTCTAAGGATTTAAAGAAATATCTCACCATAATTTAGTCATAAATAAAAATAATAAAAAAAATAATTTCCATAATGTTGATATAATGATTGCAAATAATTTATTAAAACAAATTGCAAAATAAAAATTAAACTTGTTAATTAAGTTTGAAAGAATAAGAGAAAAAAATATAAAAGTGAGAATAGCCCAAATTAAGATTGTAAGGAAAGCCCATATTAAACTAAAAGAGAGAGAGAGTCTCTAAGAAGGAAGGCCCAAATTAGAATAGAGAGAGAAAAAAAATAAAATGTAAGTGCTGAGACTCGAAATCAGGTGGAACTGTGTGCGATGGATGCCTTCACAATGCTCAGCCTGACCACTGGAACAACTATAAGAACTTGTAATAAAATGTTGTCTGTTATATATGTAGTAAACACATAAATTTGGGGCCCTAATATCGAGTAAAATTTTGGTGGCCCTAGGCGACGGCCTCACGTGTCTTGCCACAAGACCGGCCCTGACCATACCAAACCAAACCATTACTATTTGGTTGGTTAAGCTTAAACTTTTTCTTGATTCATTTGAATCTAAAATTTAACCATATCAGTAACTAGTGGTTCGGTTTATAAGTTCAACTGATCCCGAACCAAACCGAAGTATTCACTCCCCTACCATTAGTGTTCTAGTTGCATAAGAGGCCGATTTATACGTAGTATGATCCACCATTTAGCTGTGGGCTTGTAATGAGATCCATCCACCAGCTATAAACTTGGTTTCCTGGTTCTTAAGTATGGAATTTCGGCTCAAATATTTGGCCCAAACAAGCCCAAAAAGATTTATTCTTACGGTAAGAAATTGTCATTAGATTTTTTATTTTTTTTGAAATAAATGACAAATCAAATTCATTCACAGCAATAAAAATAATTTTAATTACTTTATCTTTTATTCATATACATCAACACAGTTCATTAACTATATATTTCATTCCTCCTTTGTTAATCTATGTAATGTCTCGTAGAAAATAAGGCAAAAATGATCATTCAAAAATCACAATTTATTTTAAAAAGTCTTAACAACATAAATTAAGAAGTTTTTTTTGGGGAGAAGGAACATAAACTAAGAAGTTAAAAATTTATGATAAATATAATTATCATTACTATAATTATTGTCTTAATAATGTTTGAAATGCCTTATATTTGAAACGGTGGAGTATATTGTGAAAAAGCAATTAAATATATTTACCTTTTCAAACAAAGGTAATTAAATATAATTGATCTTCAATCTTCTGATTTAAACATTAATCATTCATTCAATGATTAATGTTTAAATTAGAAGAAATTTCATGCTTTTCATTAATAAATATATTGGTGCTACCCATTATTTTCATGGATTCCATGAAAGGGAGATTGTTCAATGTAATCATAATTCCCGGCGACATTCTAGCGTCAATCAATTATCTTGCCTCAAAAACAATTCGGCATACATCTTTTTTTCCGTTCTTCAAATTTTTGTCTGTTATATTTGATTTCTCTCCGTTGTCGAGAGCCTTTGTCTTCTCCCCTGTGTTGGGAGCCTTTGCCTTCTCTCCATGTTGAGAGCCATTGTATTTTATTTGTATTCACTGATGCAATACTTGCGATGTTTGGTTGGACATTTTTTGTCTACCCAAATGCTTTACTTTGTAATGTTTTCAACTTCAGGTTTTTCCAGTTCAGTGATTTTCTAAAGGCCAGTGTTAGGCCGTGTCCAAGTGTATCTTGGAGAAGCATTTGTGCGTCACAAGTGATTGTTCGTAAGGGTTTTGGTTGGAGATTTGGTTTAGGATTAGACATTCATAATCAAGATGTATTATGTTCTTTTGTTGGGGCAGATAAATTGTTGACGATAGTTTGTCTTTGTAAACCAGTTACTTGGGTGAGTCTCCGACTTGTGGAGCACCATCTTCTTAAACTTTATTAATGCAATTAGAGTTTTGTTTGCTTTCAAATATATATATATATATATATATATATATATATATATATATATATATATAATTGAAATACAATATTATAATGATATGAGTATTAAATAATCAAATTATTTCACTTACATATTGATTAATCAAATGTACAGTAATACTTGTTGTAATGTACAATAATTTATAATAAGAGCAATGTTAGGGGCACAAAATCTTGCTCATAAGATGAGGTGGCAATATTTTATTGGTTGCATCGATAATGACACCGTCACACTCTAATTAAAAACACCACATAGGATTTTGTGAGCAAGTTTTTGTGCCCCTAGTATTATCTTATAATAATTGTGAGAAACTGGGGAAAAACGTGTTTTTTCATAAGGTTCGCGTACAACGTGTTTTTAAAATAGCGCGGTAGCATTTTTGTAATTAACGGGAAATTGTTTAGCGCTGATCGTAAGTGCATGTGGTAGTATAAAAAGTGTCAGCACATGTACACCGACACTTATTGACACTACCATTAGCACTTTTAATAAGTGCCAGTATCAATGTTTAAAAGTGCTAGTGTAATGACTAACACTTTTAAACACTACTACTGACACTTAAGAAAAGTGTCAGTTTTATGTTTATAAACGTCAGTTTGAAATCACTGACTTTTTGTAATATTAACACTGAGGTTTTACGATGTTTGCCAATATTTACGAAAATACCACCGCCTGTTTCTATGAATAAGGGTCAGCTTCATTAAAAAACACATTTTTCCTTTTCTTAAAGTAAAACGCGTTTTCACAAGACTTGATCATAATAATTAGGATAATGATAATTAAGTTTGTAGGCACATTTATTTTCATTTTATAATGAAAATTCGGCTTTCCCGAGCTGCAGTCGCATTTCTCTTATGGTACTCCCACAAACTCAATAATTCCCCTCCTAAAACCCCATTCACAGTGGTAAACACTCCCTCGTTCCAAACTCTAGCTAGGGTTTCCAGATCAACCCCCCCCCCCCCCCCCCAATTTCTGGAATCGCCGGCGAGATTGTGGCCGAAATGTCGACGTTTATGCATAAATTCGGGAGGTCAAAGAACGTAGCGAAGAGGGTTTCGAAGAAGTACTTGGAAGATGCACTGTACAAGCGTCTCTTCAAAGACGGTGGATCCGAAGTCAGCATTCGACAAAACGTCAATCAATTCCTCAAGAGCCGCAAAAGAGTCTACAAATGGGAATCCGATCTCTCACTCAAGATCCTTCGCAGTCGCAAACGCTATTCCCCTGCATTAAGGTTCGTCCCCCCAATCCAACTTTTTATAAGTTTTTTGCTTTGATTGTGTTTTAGGGGAAATGCCATAGTAAGATGAGCGGCAAAAAAGTAATGCGGCAGAGTTTTGTTAGGTGAAATTGAAAAGTTGGATACTTAGAGATCATTGGAAAGAGGAAATTTGATGTGGAGAAAGTTAATTGTAATATTGTTTGTGAGGATGTTAGCGAATTGGGAAATTAGATGGCTAATGAATGATTGGTGCCGCAAAGGTTTGATACCGAGAAGCATTTGGGTATTTGTGAGTACAAATGGGATCCTAATTCCTAAGATGCTTATGAAGTTTAGTGCAGCAATCTTTGAATCGAGGTGTGAGAATCTTACTTTGTGAGTGTGTTAGAAAAAAAATAGATACTTAGATGCGTTTGAAGCTCAGTCTGGCAATGCCATTTTGGAAATAAATATGAGTATGTAAAGTGAAATGGAAAATTAAGATGCATGCTGAATCATTACTGCAGCATCATTTGGAGCAGAGAAGCTTCGTTTGTATGTAAAGTTGCAACTATGTAAGATGTAGATGGGATCCTAAGATACTTATTGGTCATTACTGAAGTGATGTATAGTATGATGAAGTCTATGAAGATAACAATTTGAGTTGTTTGGTTCGTTTTCAATATAGCTATTGGTACTATGACCTGAAATCTCGAATCAGCTTGTTCTTGCCCTTGTAACTTGAAACAACAGAATATACAGCTCATGTGCTACTTTATCTTTGTAAAAGTTTCTTATCCACCCTCACGTCCCAGAATGATTGTCCTTTTTTGACCATGAGAGACATTTGTTAAAGTTGAGATCGAAGTAATTTTAGTTGCACATAAGTGCCTTTACTATCCTCATTCTAGACTTAATATTGCATCTATGCTTAGGAAAATAATTTTTTTCGAAGGTGATTGTATCATTGTAGTAGCTTTACGAAAAATCATCATACTGGGACAAATTTCTTTGAAAACTAGATAATCATTATGGGATGGAGGGTGTGAAAATTTATTTTTGAATTTCTATGTTGAAGCTAGTAGAAATGCAATATGACATTCTGAATCTGGAATGAAAAACTATCTAATCTCTTATGCACCCAAGTAGGTTTCCACGATACCATTTTGAATTGGGTTTTAACCTGTCTTTGAATCTAGAAGTACCTGGTTTGTGGCTTGACATATGTAACATGGACTACAAGGTTTCTAAGTACTGGAATCTCTTTTTTTGATTTCTGTATTCCTTCAAGTTATCACTAAGGTGGGGAATGGGGAAATTTCATTGTTTCATGATGGTCATCCCTTATGGTGGCCTAATTAGGTGACCACCAATCAGTAATTGTTGTGCCCTCAGCGGGCGCCCCACCTTCTTACTGTCATTGCAACCATTATGTTGGGGCAATGGATGTTTTGGCATTTATTTCAAAGAAAGAGGGGACGGGGTCTGCAACCATAGACATCTTTCTTACAAGTAGCTTTTCAAAATAAAATTTCATACAAATTTATATTTATTATTATTTATTTATTTTGGGAGATTTCTGCTTAGCAATGAAGTGTTATGTTTTTGGTTCTGCTCCTACTCATGTATTGCTATTTCGGTAGCACTTTTTCCAATTTTCTCATCGTTTATTGATTGGACAGGATTGCAAGCAAATGGCTCTCCAGACTTTCTTCTGGTCTTATGATGTTTGAATTATCAACTTATTAGCCTATATAAAAGTTTAAACACTTACATTATGTGTTTGTTCTTTACTACAATTGTAGTTTTTAATTTCCTTGATATTTTAGTTCCAGATTGGTGTCTCTTACATATCTGTGTTGTCCAACCTCATAATTAGCTATCTTGTGTGTGTGTGTGTGTGTGTGTGTATTTTGGTGTTAAATCCTCCTCCCAAGTGTTAATATGTTTCTTTTTTATTTTAAATGCTTTTTATTAATCAACTGATCTCGATTATTATTTATTCTGTTTGTAATGCAAATTGTTTATTGATTTTTGTTTAATCTACAGCTCTCAGAAACCATGTCAAAAAGGGGTATAAACAAGACTGTGAGTGATCAAGCTATACACTTAGATCTACTTTCCAAAACCCGAGGAATTGCTGCTGCAGAAACTTACTTCATTGATCTTCCGGAACAATCAAAGAACCACCTAACTTATGGTGCACTTCTCAATTGTTACTGCAAGGAATTAATGACTGAAAAAGCGGAGGCTTTAATTGTAAAGATGAAAGAACTGAAGTTAAGTTTAACCGCCATGCCTTATAACAGCCTAATGACCCTTTATTCAAAAACTGGCCAACTAGAAAAAATTTCTGCTACCATTCAAGAAATGAAAGCCTCTGAGGTCAGGCCAGATTCTTACACCTATAACGTATGGATGAGAGTACTAGCTTCAGTTAATAATATATCTGGGGTTGAAAGGGTAATTGATGAAATGAAGAGGGACGGGCGTGTTTCTCCAGACTGGACGACATATAGCAATTTAGCATCAATATATGTTGATGCGGGTTTAAATGATAAAGCAGAGAAGGCACTAAAGGAATTGGAAAAGAGAAATGCCTGCAAAGATCTTTCTGCTTATCAGTTCTTAATAACATTATATGGAAAAACTGGAAATTTAGTCGAAGTTTATCGTGTTTGGCGCTCTTTGAGACTGGCTTTTCCTAAAACTGCAAACATAAGCTATCTGAACATGATACAAGTATTGGTTAACTTGAAAGATTTACCAGGTGCTGAAAAATGTTTTAGAGAATGGGAATCTGGTGGCTCGCCTCTTGATATTAGGATCGCAAATGTTCTTATACGGGCATATGCCAAATCAGGCTCATTAGAGAAGGCGAAAGAACTTAAGGAGGTGTCGAAGAGGAGAGGTGCTAAGCCTAATGCTAAAACTTGGGAGATCTTTTTGGACTACTATTTGGAACACGGGAAGAGAAAATCGGCAGTTGATTACATTGAGAAAGCCGTTGAAACTGGTAGAGGGGACGGAAAGAAGTGGGTCCCGTCTAATGAGGTGGTTCAGAAATTGATGGGACAATTTGAAATGAGCAAAGATGTCAATATGGCAGAACGCTTTATAGAGATTCTGAAGAAGGCTGTGGATGAGGTTGATGTGGAGGTGTTTGAATCTTTGATAAGGACTTACGTAGCTGCTGAAAAATCAAATCCACTTATGCGACGCCGGATAAAGATGGAGAATGTTGAGTTGAGCGAAGAAGGCAAGAAATTGCTGGACATCATATCCGTCGAGTGAGTTTTGGTAAATTCACGATTTATCTACTTTGAAGTTTGAATTTTGGTTAATTGAATTATTTAATGTTTGTTTTTGCTTGCAATAATATATATTTTGTCTCTCACTATGTGGATCTAGCACAAGTGTGTTTCTTTGTCTGCATTTGGGCTGATTTTGGTTTGATATTAGATTCACAATCAAGGCAGATTGTAATGCAGTTTTCAGTTATTCCTGAAAGTTTCTTCACTACCCAATCCCTGTCAACCTTTTATCCTCATGGTCATGCATCCTGTGTTAAGGATCTGCGTATGAAAAGAAGTTGAATCACTTCGAAAAATACTCCCTCCGTCCCAAAATGATCTCCACATTTGACTATTCAAACTTTTTAAGAATATGAACCCTTGCTTCACTAGCCATGTTTTGTTTATGCACTTATAAGCTCAAATTGCATAAATGAGAAGAACTTTTTGGGACAATGGGAAATGGCGAATGAGAAGATCATTTTGGGACGGAGGAAGTAGGATCCTAAGAGCCCCCTTAGGTCACTCTTTTAAGTATTTCCTTGTCTTTCCATTTTATGTGTAGGATTGTTGTAAAACTGTTTCTGTTTTGCATTTGAGATGTTTTCCCTGAATGTCAGCCCTTCCCCAATAGGCTCAGGCACCCTGGACAAGGGTTTGTTGCTGTTCCTCTGCTACGCTGCTGTTGTGCAACTTAGATGCAGCCACGTCCCCCTGTTTTGAGATCAATAGTCAAGATTAATTAGGCCGAGGTGGGGTCCAATAAATCTCAGTCATTGATCTCAAAACACTGGGATGTGGTTGCATCTGGGCCACACGCTGCACTAAAGAGCAGAAGCATGTGAGCAGCAATTCCAAATCCCACGCATAGCTTTATGTCCTTGATTGCGTTGAGTGTCAAAACTGTCCTATACGCCCTTGATTGCATTCAATGTCATAAGGACCACAGCATGAAGAGGACAAGGTTTCAAATTAGATTGAGCCACTTCTTTGGTTAAAGAGCAAAATGCTACTTTAGTATACACCCTCCATCCCAAAATGATAGTTTTGTTTGACTTTTCAGACATTTTAAGGTTACATCATAAGTTTTGGAAATTCATCGACTTTGAAGCCTTAATTTTGGAAATGAGACCTAACTTTCTGGGACAAGCAAAAAAGGGAAATGAGACCATCACTTTGGGACGGAGGGAGGGAGTAGTACATCCTCTTCGTAGAGTACAAGTGGAGGCAGCTATAAAGGCAATGTGGACCTCTAGGTTGAAAATATGCAGGTTCAGTTAAGTGATAGCTGGCCTTGATTTTGATACCTTGTGGTCAACAGTCAACTTCACAGGGGACTCTATGCAAACTAATTACTGGTGCCTGGATTCGTTAATAGCTTCTCTCTCCCCTCCTATCCTCGTGTAGGAAATCGTATTATTGAGGTAACGAGCAATGTGGATCTGAGACATGCATTGTGTTGGCGTTGTCATAGTATTCTCTCATATCCTCCACTAGTGCGTGTGCGCGCGTGCGGGGGTATGCAGAATTGGCAACCACAGTTGAAGACATTTATTCCGATGTGAACGTATGGATATGTGAACCATCACCGCCCATGAGAAGGTTGATGGTCCAGGGTAAAGGACTGTGTTTGTGTGTGTTGTAGCTTTCAATCACACCTGGTTTGTGTTATTAGGTTTGATTGCCCTGAAAGATCTGTCCCTCCATTCCACACCCTCTCCCTGTCTTACTTTAATGGATTTTTAATTTAAATGCAGTCAATGTCAGTCTTCATTTGTGATGGTTGGTAATGGTGAGACCCCCCACTTATGGAGATGAATTGCACACCTTACCTGCGAGTAAAAAATAAAATAGGTTTTTATATTTATTTGAGGTGATGCAAAATAAGACTTCACTTTCTTTTCGTGGATAACTAGATTCACCTGTGTCCCCCCCCCCCCCCCCCCCCCCCCCCCCCCGAACCACCAGTATTCGAACTCCACATTAGATGCTGATTAATCTGGTTCGAGCTGGATGATATCATAAGGGCGGCATTGCTCTCCCAACAAATTTTGACGCTGTTGCATTTCAAAAACTTGAGACTCCGGGTTATGCTAGAACACCCTTTTACCATGTGATCTAGGCGCTCCTTAGTAGATTCACATGTTATTACGGGTTTTTCAGGCCATTAGTTTTTATTTTAAAGGCGTCAAATGAGTTTTCTTAATTTTTGTACTGAGTGAGCCTGTCACTTGCTTTGAATTAGAGCGAAAATTACTTATTTTCCTTAATTTCTCTGTACTGTAGTTGAATTAGAGCGAAAATTACTTATTTTCCTTAATTTCTCTGTACTGTAGTTCAATTAGAGCGAAATTACTTATTTTCCTTAATTTCTCTGTAGCACTGCAATACGAATACTACGTCCGTCTTAAAATGATGTTTTCGTTTGTGTGTGTGTGAATGAAGTTGGAGCAATAATAATTTAATCATCTAGGATATCTAAAAGTTATTGTTGATAATATTTATAATCATGTATAAATAATATTTTTTTATTAGTATTAGTATGATTAAATTACAATAATTGTTTGCTCAAAGTTTTCAAATAGAGTCAGTTTTATAAAAACATGTTTTACACTAAGATATGAAGAAAATCTACAAGCGTCAGTTTTAATATTATAAAGTGTCACTTAAGGCCTCTTGGCCCAGTGGTATTTGTGTGTGTGTGTGTGTGTGTGTAAGGTCACGTATGTACTACACGTTTTAAGAAAAGTTTCACTTGCAAAAATGTCACTTCACATTTTCAAAACATTTTACATTAAAACGAGCTTAACACAAGTTTTTCACTTTCAAATAAACAATAAAAGAAGTTGAAACATCCTCCCTGGACAGAAAATATACAAAAGAAGAAAAGAAAAACTGAAGGGCAAGTACATTGTCTTAGGAGAAATTCCTTTGTTGTAGTGTTGGCTTTCACATTCATATGAATTAATTGGAGTCGCTTGTGCAGCAAGTAAAGATGTTACTCCTTCCGTCTTAAAATAAATATCGTTTTGGTGTATTTCACACATATTAAGAAATGACATTAATGCATGAGAAGAAGTCTCAAATGCCCCCAAAGTAATTCAACTACCTAGGTGATAAATGGTTAGGTAAGAGATAGTTCACTATCATTATTAAGGGTATAATTGGTATAGAACAACAAAAAAGCTTTGAAAATAGTGAAACGACAAGTATTTTGAGACAAAAATTAACTCAAAAAACGACATCTATTTTGAGACGGAGGGAGTACCATTGTTATAGATTGACCTTATACTGTATCCACACTTAGGCTCCGTTTGTTTCGCGGAAAATAACTTCCGGAAAACGATTTCTTGGAAAATGTTTTCCGGAAAACGATTTCTTGGAAAATGTAATTTCCACTGTTTGGTGAATTTTAAGAAAATGCTTTCCGGAAAACTTTTTTAGATACATTAATTTTGATCACCTAGAGTATATATTAAAATTTTTTTTCAATAAATTAGTCATTATCTCCAATTTCAATTATAAAGTAAAATGGAAATGTAGTTTTGTAATTATAATGGACTAAAGTTAATAATTTAACATATTGCAAAATATTCATAAAAATAAAATATTTTTAGACATTTTTTAATTAACTGGGTATATTTAAAAAATAATTTTCGTAAAACAAAAATTGGAGTTAAAACAACAATTGAAGTGTTAGCATTTTCCGGAAAACGTTTTCCTTAGGAGGAGGTAAGGAAAGCGTTTTCCTTAGGAATGGAGGAAAACCACTTCCTTGGAAAACATTTTCCCCATTTTCCGGTGTTTAACAAACACCGAAAAATGGAAAAATGTTTTCCGGAAGTTGTTTTCTGCCAAACAAACGGAGCCTTATTGTTGTTTCATCTTTTACACTTTCTTTCCAATTTTTTTTCCTCTACAACCATTTCAAATTCACTCATAACCTATCTTCCATTCTACTCCATTCGTCTCATAACAAACGACGTGCACAATTTTGAATTTGCACGGGGATTAAAAAAATTAAAGTGAATAGTAATTATGAGTATGAAACGTGGGGTAGGAAAGAGAAGGTGAGGTAAAGAATATTAGTGGATAATTGAGCATGACAAATGGGTTCCGTATAATAAAGAAATATATAAAATTTTCATTTAAAGAAAGTGTGACTTATCAATGAGACATTCAAAAAGAAAATCTGTGCACATTATTATGGGACGGAGGGAGTATACTCTTTTAACCTTCATTATGAGACCTGGGAGTTTTTTCTTTTTTTTGTTCTTTTAAAACTTTCCAAGATATGATGTTCACTTCACACTACTATACTTCCTTTTCTTTGAGTACACTTCAAGTATACTCAACCTTGTCCACTTGCTTCAATTGAATCTGGTTTCAATCTTTTAGGGGTATACATGAACATAATCATAATTAAGAGGGTCATGCTTTCAATTGCATCATATAAAGGCATTTACCATCATTTTTCTATTTATTTATATCATTGCAAAAAAAAAAAAAAATGAAATTATGAGTAGGAGATGATCCACATCACAAACCATAGTATATTTCACTATTTCGTTTCCAAATTTACATAATTCTCTAAACATTGTATAATCAAATCGATCACCCGTTAGAAAAATGAAAAGAATATCACGTGATTTCGAGCAGAAACCGAAAATCACACGAAAAAGAAAAAGAAATTTAAGAGAAAAACAAAAATACAATTATCCACCCAATATACCTACTAATTATAATAATCCCATTAGGGACATTTTCCATTTCTTCCAGGTCCTCCATAATAAAAATAATTCCCCCATACATTATTAATCCCTCCTCTTATATCATAGCAATTCGGATGATCCGCTAACACCCGTAAATTCGATAAAGGAACCAAGCTATTATCCCAATCAACAACTTGCATATTTCGAAAATACGATGCTTTTCCAAACCCTTCGCCCGCAAATGCCCGCTGCCCATTTGGGTGTATGTGTGCCCGCCCGAAGCCCGACTGTTCACAATTTCTCCACCGAATTGTACCATACTAGCATGATTTCTAAGGTGTGTAAATAAAAATGCGGGCCAGTACCCGACTAGTACACCCGACCCGAATTCTAGCCACCAGTTCCCATGCTTCGGATCCTGCGTTGTAACGTTAATAAATTGTTAATTTCGAATATTTTGAAGCAACCAAAGCAAGAGAGCTCATTAATTACAGTCCATGTGCAATGTGGGAGAAATCTCAGGGTATAAGATCATGTAAATGAAAAGAAATATTTTACTACCAATGTGTTTTTTTTTAAAAAAAAATTGCAAATAAATTAAAATAATGATAAAATTTATGATGATCAAAATGTAATTTATACAAATATAATATGTACTTTGAACCAACTTCATATTAATCATTTTTACACAAATTATTATTAAATGTGAAAATAACTATGAGGACTTGAATAAAATAAATAGCACATTGTTACCGGAAAAATAAAAGATGAAAAATAAAGCATAAAGAATTTTTTGATGATGACTTTTTTGCTTTTTTGGCCCACTCAAAATCTGACCATCATTATAATCAATATTTTTATTTCGTGATTCTCTTTTGAGCTTGGTTGCATTGCATCATTTCTCTTTCTTATGAAAAAATATTTTATTTCACCCATTTTCTAAAAAGAACTCCAAATATCACAATTTTTTTTTCGAAACAATATCACAAGATTATTAATATTATGAAACTGAATGAGATTAATAATTACCTTCCAAACTAATAAGCTTATATCAAATTGTCCACCTCTATACGACGACGTAGGAGAAATCGCAGCTCCGATTGCTATCCTGCTATTTGTTTGAACAAATCCTGAGCACAGCAAATTGTAGCACCCGGTAGCTTGATATGCATCAGTCTGAACATTTATTTTTTCATATTAATCAAAATATATAAAAAATATTAACAAAAAAAAAGGAGAAAAAGAACTTACTGTCCAGTAAGTGAAGAACCTAGGATAATTGTCGCCGTACAATTCTGGACTAACCTGTAAGAAATTGAATAAAATTAGTACAACATTTGTAACAAATTATTAAATGATAGGTGTTGAAGTGTTATTGCAGCTATAAATGTAATTTTTTTCTTTCTTTCTATTCTGATGAAAGTATTGTGTACTATGCATCTTGTCTCTAAATGTTAGCTTGAAAACGCGTTTCTTAATTGTCATCCAAGACTTTTTTATGAATAAGAAAATTTAGGTATTTATTGTGACTTGAACTTGACTCGTAATAGGTGGTAGTAGTGTAGTGACCATAACTTAGAGCTACGGTTTTATCGGCCTGAGATAACATAGTATTAACATGAGTTACATCTTACTTGGACTGTCATGCAGTCAGACTGTATAACTGTACGAGAGAGAGAAAAGAGAGAGAGAGAGAGAGAGAGATGTAATTAACATGCCTGCCAACCAGCTTCAATGGTGTTAAGATCATCCCCAAATTGGCCGAAATGACCCACATTTGTGACAAGCTAAACTCATATTGGCTAGCCACTTTTGGTGCCCATACATTTATGCTGGCTTTTGCTCCATAATATTGAGCTCCACTCACATATCCAACTGCATGCTGCCATAACCCAATAATAACCTTCATTTTTAGCTACCATAATTTCTTACTTTTAGAGGGAAAACTAAATAAATTACTCATTTAAAAAAGAAAAATTACACCGAATCGACCCCGAGACATTATCGGAGAATTCAAGCGTCTATATGCCGTGTGAGATAAAACTCATTGACATTTATTTTGTTTTCATTAAGAAGAGCCTTTATCGGTCAATTTAATGGAAAATCTCATTTATTTATAGTTTCAGCGTTTCTGAAAATGTCAATGCAAGTGTGTCATGATAAATCTTCATTCATTCAATCATAGATTAATAAATTCTTTCATGAAAATCACAAATTATAAAGACTGCAGTTTCTTTTAATAGAATGCTGACATTTACATGAAGTACAATTAACCAGAAAATAGTTAGTAGTAACCACCTACCATAAATTTAATATCTCCAAATAAAAAATTGACTTTTTTTTTTGTTTTGTTAATAGTGATCTGACAAAAGTTTTACGTTTAGTTTCAATAAACATTATAAGATTAATTTCGCAAAATTTGATCGGTTTCGCTGAAAGATTTGAAGAACTAACCTCATGGCCATTGCTGGAAGAATCTCTTCGTATCGGTTTCCTTATTTTTCTCCCAAATCTTTTAACAGAAGTTGCTCTTAGAATATCTTGCTCAGTTGTTCTTCTAATTGGAACTGTCCCTTCTGGGCAAAAATCACCAGATAAGCTCCATAACTGATAATTTTCTGATTCTTCACCTGTTGGATTATGCCCATTTGGTCTCTCTGGTGGATCCTACATTTTTTTTCAAGAAAAATAGGGAAAAAAAAAAAATCATATTTGAAACCTTAATTCATTGTCATTTTAGGAGATTCTTGAAATAAAATTCATTTTTTATATAATATAATAAAATAATTATATATGTAGTTTACCTACCAATGTTTTGTTCCTTTCAGTTGAGGATGATCAAAAGCTGGTTGTTGGTGTGTTACAACACAGTCTATAATATCACCATCTGGACTCTACTCCAAAAAATGAGAATAAAATTAAGATTTGTCAATTTAATTAAACTAAACACTAACAATAGGACAAAAACATAATCCCAAACATGAAAAAAAAAAAAAAAAAAATCTGCCGCAAATAAAAAAATGGACGTTCATTTTAGAACGGATGTAGTAGACCAATTCTAAATGACTAGCCGATCAATGAATACTAAAATGGACATTCATCTTAAAACGGAGACGGAGAGGGTAATTGATACCTCACCTTGAAATGAAGCAACCTATTGTTCTTTTAAACTTTTATGAACAAGAAAAAAGAATGAAATAAATAAATAAAATAATTACCTGAATTGTCTTGAGAGAAGGCTTATTGATCTTCAGTAGATGAGCTTTAATCATCTTCATTTTATTCAACTCTTCTTCAGGCTTAAGAGTTGTTTGATTTTGTTCTAAAGAGTTGACTGGACAAATTACA